>JAPKID020002145.1:0-13696 GCA_026931265.2 Tropidonophis doriae | reverse complement strand
GCTCCTATAAAGTCTCTGGAGCCTGGGGAGGGTGAAAAAAGCATGTAAAAAATAGGTGTGAGCACCTGTCATGCGTGCATGTGCACTGGGGGACATGCATTGCATTATGGGTGTGGCATGCCAGCACACGACCACCCTGTGCTCCCCCCCTTATGGCACGCGAGCCTAAAAAGGTTCTCCATCGCTGCCTTACTGCATCTTCCTCTTAAAAAAAAATATTGTTGGAACAAGCTGTGAAGCTTAGTTCTCACACAATTCCAGGAGTCAATATGCAAGTTATGTTACCTTTGGAGAAGTTTTCTTTCTTTTGAACTGGGAGTCCATAGGGATCTCTATTTCACAACTTTCAGAGTTTTCTTTCCCTATTTACTGTAAACACATGCAGGAAATTATTCTGCCATCCTGAAATTTGATTTTTGTGGCATCTTCAGTTTTCTTCCAGTACAGGCTGGATTCATCCAATGTACTAATCTAAGATTACATGAACCAGATTTACTGAATTAATCAAATTCCATTATACAACAAACTGAGCCATAAATTAAGCACATTATTTGGATTAATTGAGTGTTTCTCAATCTTGACAGCTTTAATGTGTATGGAATTCAACTCCTAGAATTCCCCATCCATTCAAGCTGGCTGGGGACTTCTGAGAGATGAAGTACACACAGCTTCAAACAGCCAATGTTGAGAAACATTGGATTAATGAAATTAGCCAATGCCTTTGTAGCAGAGTTGGTATTCAGCAGGTTCTGACCAGTTCTGGAGAACCGGTAGTGGAAATTTTGAGTAATTTGGAGAACTGGTAAATACCACCTCTGGCTGGCCTCGCCCCCATCTATTCTCTGTCTCCTGAGTCCCAGCTGATCGGGAGGGAAGGGGGATTTTGCAGTAACCTTCCCCTGCCACACCCACCAAGCCATGCCGACAGAACCAGTAGTAAATTTGTTTTAATTCCATCACTGCTCTGTAGGCAATGCCTGTAGGTTGTGTGGACCCCGCCATATTGATTCTCCTGATCTTGCCATTTTCCCCCTGCCTTGAAAACAGTGGTTATGTTCATAAGCACATTTATCTATAGTTGTCTGAACTATACTTTATGGAATTAATGTACTCTTCTGGGATTGTAAAACACACTTAAGCACAAACCTGCTCCATGCCTAGGTATGCTAAATATGGCTAGCTGGTTTATTAAATGTTTTGTGAAAATACAAGTAACTCTCAACTATTTTTTTTATAAAGTGGGGGAAGAATCTCTGCCATTGTAAGGTAGCAATGTGGTTACAGATGGACAGCTATTTTCAAAAGTTTGAGATTTCCCCCCCATCTTAGCTAACTCTTCTGAGATAAAGCATTGTTCTTCTCTACTGATGATTAGACACTTCTTCAAACACTGCTACACTACTACAATGAGTGAAAGAAACAAAGAACACACATTCTTGTCTTACAGCAGAGGTGATATATTTGTAGCTCTCCAGAATTGCTCAAATACAATTCCCAGCGTTATTAGGCACCAACCATACTGAGTTGGCTGGCAAATGTAGCATAGTATTGTTTATAGAATCGCAGTTTACCAACTTCATATCTCCCTCAAAACACAAGCGAAAAAAGGGGAAGTAAAGAAGAAGACAGTTTACCAGCCTCTGTGTTATAGTGTATGCCAAAGGCAAAAGACAAAGAACACTTGGGTATTTTAAAATTAGTGTTGTTCCCAGGAGAATGAACAAACACAGGAAAGGCCATTAATTAAGGGAAGTGCAAACACAAACTCTAATTAAAACTCTTATAAAAATGATTGTCAAAATGTATATACTTGTGTATAGTGAAGATTCCTAGTTCATTTGGTATTATATGATCATATGCTTTGAGAGAGACGATTCTGGGCTAATTTTGGCTCAGCCAAACTATAAAAAAGTGGTCTTAGACTTTTATTTATTACTCACAGCTCTGCCCAGCTGCAGTGGCTATACCTACATAGTATTATAAAATATAGAGGTGTTTCAAGGAACAAAACTAGATTGAACATGCACACAGGTGCTGTATAAAGGTAAAGGTTCTCCTCACATATATGTTATAGTCATTCCTGACTCTAGGGGGTGGTGCTCATCTCCGTTTCGAAGCCAAAAGACCCAGCGCTGTCCGAAGACGTCTCTGTGGTCATGTGGCCGGCATGACTAAGGTGCATGGAAGCTACTGCCCAGTTCTTCACATCCCAGAGTTCAAATAATTACATTTTACTTTAACATGTTATATGATCTACAATAAGTATGATCATTCCATCATTCCAGTCCATCAAAAACAATAATTACCTATTGATAGGGCAATACTTTTATTAGGACAAATCAAAACTGTTCCAATGATAATGTAGGTTTTCAAGTTCTATGACAACCTTTGCCATTAAGACACTATCTCTTGAGAAATACTCATTCTGATAAAACTATATATGAATTCTTTTGAATAAAATTGACACATTGTCTTGCATATTTTTTACCAAATATTTTTTAAAGATGCAGTTCATTTTCATTTCATTCAAGCTAAATTAGGCATAGCTAATACTAATCATCATGCCGCCCACTCATGATTGACTTTCACACATTTATCTAATATAAGTAGTCAGAGAAAACATTTTTGATATATTAAAATTAATTATAATTGGACTAATACATTTGATTTAGTAAGTGGGATATAAGGTTATCTCTTCCTATTCCCTGTTCTTTTAGGTCACAGGAAAGAGGCACTCATTGCCACTATACCTGAGTCCATCCATCTTGTTGCAGGTTGATCTCTTCACTTTCCTTCTACCTTCCCCTGCATCAGAGCCTTCTCTAGAGAGCTGGGTCTTCACATAATGCCTTCAATTTAGGGTTATTTGACCCTGGTCATTTCTGCCTTGAGGGAGAAGTATGTGTTGAGTTATTCAATGATTCATCAGTTTGTTTTCTTGACTTTCCTATATTTTTCCTAACCTGCTTTTTTACAATCCAACTTTCACTTCCATAGGAAATACCATAGCTTGCACAATTCTGATCTTTGTAAGCATAAAATCACGGCACTTGATTATCTCTTCCAAATTTTTCATGGCGGCTCTAACAAGTGCTAGCTCGCAGCATATTTCTTGATTACTTGTTCCTTTATTGTTGAAGGCAGAAGTTGCACCCCGCGTTGATATTTTCATTGCCAATTCCCAGGTTGGTGCTTCTTCCTATTGTCATTAGGTCATTAGGTCTTCTTTATAATTAATTTTATTCCAATTTTATTCCAATTTTTTTCATTGCTCTCTTTGACATTCAGTTCCTTCTCATTTTTAGCTATCACCATAGTGCCATCAGAATACTGCAGGATATTGATGTTCTCCCTCCAATTTTCTCATGTTCTGCCAATCCAGTTTCCCTTAATATATATTCCCCTTATATGTTGAATAAATAAAGAGAAAGTATGCAGCCTTTTTTACCAACTTGGAGCCAATATTTGTCATCATATTCTGTCTGGACTGTGGCTTCCTGATCTGTATATAAGTTTCTCATAAGAGCAATGAAATATTCTGAGATTCCAACTTTTTGATCATTTTCCACAGGTTGAGGTGATTGACACAATCAAAGGCTTTTCTATAATCGATGAAGCCTATACTTGACTTCTTTTGGGGACTCTTTGGCTTTCTCAATTATCCAGTGTGCATCAGCAATAATGTTCTGTGTTCCTCGGCCTTTTCTAAAGCCAGCTTGAACATCTGGCATCTTTTTTTTTTTTTTTTGCATGTAGGGCTCTAATCTGCATTGGATAACCCTAAGTATCATTTTGCTAGCATGTGAAATTAAGGATATTGTACAATAATTTGCACAGCCTGTTAAGCCTCCTTGTTTTGGTACTGGAATGTAGATTGGCCACCCCCTTCTCCTTCATGATGATTGATGCAGCACAGCAGGACTTGGGCGGGGGAGGGGTCTTGGGAGATTATTATTTTTTAGAGTCACTAAAAGCATGTCAATTGCTTCCATTTAGGAACATGACAAGTAAAAAAAAAATGCAGGCTGTGCCAATGAACCCTAACTGGCTCAAAGTTGATGGGATTTAGATCCTTTTATTGGTCTCCACCAAATATTTTACAATGTTATAAAACCACAGGTGGCTTTCTACCAGTTTGTCCCGGTTCGGGCAAACCGGTAGGTCCAAAGATCATCTGAAAGCGAACCGGTTCACTCTGCCCTTCAAGTGGATTTGCCTGTCCGCTCCTGGACTATATCCACCTATATTTCCTTGTTTTTTAGCCCAGCTGATGGGCGTGTCAAAGTGGGTTGCCGCACCTCAGCTGTTTTCCTCTGAACTGTGCATGCGCGCACTGCATGTATCAGGCACATCAGGCACATTGACACGCACTCAGCGAACCAGTTGTTAAACTGGTAGAATCCCACAACTGTATAAAACTTAATGTTTTGCATTTTCTTGGTAAGAGTCTGTTGTGAATATATTTACTTTTATGGAAAAACTAGCTATCATAGTAGTGTGATCTAAGTGCTGACTGAATTATACACCCAGTCAGCAATTTTCTCTTACAACTATCCTTTATTACAGGAGTCCCTAACCCCTGGGCTGTGGCTCAGTACCAGGCCTTGGCCCCTTCAGAACAGTGATGCAGAAGCGGCAAGTGAGCACGTGCTCTTATGGTAAAACTAGCTATCAGAATAGTGTGATATAAGTGAACGACTATTATACACTCAGCCAGCATTTTTCTCCCACAACTATCCTTTATTACAGGGGTCCCCAACCCCAGTTCAGAACTGAGCTGCAGAAGTGGCAGGTGAGCACATGCTTGTGCAAATGGAGCTGCTGACCTAAGTCACCCCTCCCCTCTGCTGGTTCACAAAGCTGGAAAGTTTGGGAATGCTGCTTTATTAGATTAATGATTGGTTTAGCTATTGATTCATACAGTATACTTGGCTTGTTAGCTTTTCTATAAATTGTAGTGTGGTATGGATATTTACACTTTATTAGTCATCTTGTTAATATAACAATCTACTGGATGTCACATCTAAAATATTCCCCAAGGAAATCCAATAAAGATAGACATGTGGCTGATAAACGTTCCAGCAGTGAAATTTTAGCACTGTTGTCATTGGTGGGTGGTTGAGAAAATATTTGTCTAGTCTAATGTTTCCATGGATAAATAGCTTTATAGCGTTACATAATCATCTTTTTAACATACATTTTCAAGTTTCTGTTAGCATATTTGTCTTCTAACTCATTGGGACTACTCACTGGAAATCATTGGATTGGTAATTCAGCAATACTTGGTTGACACTATATTTTCTACCTCTTCTAATATATTTTGGAGTATATAGAGACCTTAAGGTTAATTTAGAACATATGTAGGTAAAAAGGACTGCCCTGGGTCCTTTTTTAGAAGGACGGGGTATAAATTGGATTAATAACAAATAAATAAAAGTAGTGGAATTTGTGCAAATAAAAACAAAAACAAAATACAGAATTTATTTTTCTTTGACCAGTGAATATTTGGAATTCGAATATTTGTCTAGCTGGCAAACCTTTTTGGCACAGAGTGCCAAAATGGGTATTGTGAGTGAGTGTGCATGCATGTGCCAGAAACTGGAAGAGCAGCCACCCATTGCACATGCACACACTAGGAAAATGATCTTCCAGTTTCCGGCACACACATACACACTAGCCAGCTGGTCTTCACGTGTCCATGCGTGCAAGACACTGGAAGACCAGGTGGCTGGCATGCATGCGTGTGCCAGAAACAGGAAGAGCAGCCACCTAGCATGCACATGTGCATTGGGAGGCTGTTCTTTGGGTTTGGCACTCCCGCATACCTGAAGGCCAGACGGCGGGTGCACCAACTGGTCAGAAGAGCACTGGGTGATGGCTCATGTGCCCAAAGAGATGGCTCTGGGTGCCACTTCCGGCACGCGTGCCATAGGTTCTCCGCCCCAGGCCTAGGCTGACCTAGATTTCAAAGCAGGGAAAGTTCCAGATCTTTCCCCAGCATTATTTTTTCTCTCTTCACCCATATCTATGTAGACCTCCAAAACTACTTAAAAATGTAAGAGTTTAATGCCACTCAATTGAATGTTATTTTGTTTCTGGAAGAATGAGATTATTATTTATTTCTGGAATTGTTCTGAATTGAAAGTACTTTTATCATGTAATGAAGCAATAGACATTGTATCTAAGCATATTTTTTGAAAGTAGCGCTACAGATCCAACTTACTAAATTTAGATGGTCCTGCAAATTGCAGAATTAAGTCTGGCTCTCTGCCACAAACAGCAGCTGACAGTAACCAAGGCAGAATCATATGAGATTCTTCAGATGCTGATCTTCCTAGGATGTGAACATGTTAGTTTAATGCAAAGTTTGTTTGTGCTATTATATCTGCATCTAAATACTGTTCTTAGGAGAACAGACCCTAGAAAGGAACTTCAGATATAGCATGTAACACACATCTGGATTTTCCAGGCCCAACAACAAGGGCTGTTACATTTATGAGAATAATCTTCTTGCATTCAGCTTTTTCTCATGCATATATAGGTTAGATTTTTCATGCACTTTTTCTGATCATTCTCTGTTAAATTGATCATAGATAGTCTAAGATGCTGAAACACTATTATTAAATATGCAATATAAGAAAAAGGCCACCGGAGATCTGTCCACCGCCCTTAATTTACTAAGTTTGTCTTCTGTTATTAGTATTCAATGGCATCAGATCTGATGATGTGTGAAGCATTCATCTCTATGTTTGATAAATATTTCTGCCATGGAGATCCCTTTAACTCCCAATAAAATAAGCCAATGCCCTGCTTTTATGTCATCTTCTTGCAGGTAAAGCGGGAGGATGCTGTCCATGTCCATGTTTTGAGAACGTGTGATTATTCTGAGTTTATAAGTTAGCATCATTCTTGCTACAGTTTCATAAGGAATCAATAGATAGTCACTTGCAGGTGATATTTAATTTAATATTTCATAGCAAATTGAGCCTTATCCTGTTTTTTAATAAACCTAATTGTTAAGAGAGAAAAATAAAAGGTGATAGGAAAAAAACCTCCTTATATTGAACTGAGATATATCTTTCTCCATAGTTGGTGGTCTGTATAGTTTTAAATTTAAAGTTTAAAAAGTTTAAATAACTTGGCATTCTTTGTCTTTTCCATTATCCCTGTCTGTATACTGGGCTGACCAGTTTTATTGCAGTGCCTTTTTTTATTGTTACCTGTTAGCCAGTGGTGGATTCCTACCAGTTTGGCTCAGTTCGACTGAACTGACAGTGGTTTGGTGGCCTGGGTCATTGGAACCGGCAGCGACCCAGGCCTGCCACGCCCCGTACTAGTTCTCCTAAGGCACCACCATCTTGATTTTCTGTTCTGCGCATGCACAGAACAATTTTTATTGCGCAAATGTATTTTTCCCCATTTTTAAATGTTTTGCGTATACGCAGACCTACCATATTTTTTGGAGTGTAAGATGCACCAAGATTTTGAAGAGGCAATTTTTAAAAAAAAGGTTTTGCACTCTGCAGACCTCTCCAAAATTTCCCGTTTTTCATGAAAATGGGCCCATTTTTGTCAAAATAAAGGGCATGAATAGCTTTTAGGAGTCTTATAGGGTGCTCCTGAGGGCCGAGGGGGAAAAAATGAGCAAATAAGGCCAATATTTTGCTCATTTTTGCTCCCAAGCCACCAGGAGCATCTGGAAGCCTCCCAAAGGCTATGCAAGACCATTTTGGTGAAGGGGCTGGGCTTTTGGGAGGCTAAAAATGCTGTATTCCCTCTTTCTTTAGGGAAAAATGTGTGTTTTATACTCCAAAAATATGGTATTTATGTGCAAATCTGCATGTGTGCAGAGCGAACCAGCAGTAATTTTTGCACGCACCAAACTGGCAGTAATGCCGGCAGCAACTCACCCCTGTTGCTAGGAATTGAGACATGTTAAGCATTGTTGAGATACTTTATTCATCTAAATTTTGAAAAAAAATCTCTAAAGATTATTATTGTATAATAATCAGATCACGAAAGAAAACAAGAAGACTACATCTCAAAAAGAGTTTGGAAAAATAATTGAGATTGGGTAAGTATCATATAAATAGAGTAGCTGGCCTCCAGGTGTTTGAACTTATATTAAATAGTTCATAGTTCTATAGAAATCAGCAGTAGTTGTTAATAGTAGTTAGCAGTACTTTTTAACCTTTTGTTAGTTGAAGTATGTTGTATATTTCAGGAAGATTTCAGCTCAGTGATAAAGACCATAAACTGCATAAGGTGCCAGAACAATCTCTAATATATCCAGAAATTCTGGATCATTTCCAGATAGTATAAGATTGTTTGTGGCTTCCTTTATTGTTGGAATTCAACCACTGTGGTTTCCAAAATAAGTTCATGACTTAGAGTATGGTTTTTGAGCCTAGTCGCTAGAAAATCTTTGGCCAATCATTTTAAGGCTATAGATTTTTTTTGTGAGAGAAAAAAAACAAAAAGTGCTGCACTGAACACTTTGGAGGAAAGATGGCATAAAAATCAAATAATTATATGTGAGGATTATGTTGATAATCATGGGAGAAAGTTTTTCATTGAAATAAATAGGAGCAATACAACTGCCATATTCTTATGAATTAAAAATAATATTTGATTTACCCTTAAAGTTTTGATTTTGGATACAGCATTTCAGTCTCAATTGTTGCATATATAAATGTGAAATTTAGAAGAAGTGATGAATATTTCACCATCTTTGATTTATCAGAATTTACAGCACTTAGTTCATCACTCTGTTGGCCTTTTCCCTCTGATTGTGATTGAAGTATGGTGTAGCAATTATATTTCAACATTATCTAGGAAATGGAAGGAATATCATCTAGAAGGAAAAATGTTCTGCTAGGAGACATGAATAGATGGATGGGAATGAAATAAGAGTACACAGAAAACAGTGGTCTGATCATTTGAAGACTCAAAAATCAATATGAAGGTGACTGACAAATATCTGTTTGGAAGAAAGTTCTGTGGATTTTTATGCATGTCTTTTCTTTCATGCACATAGCAAAGGAATGAGTATAACAATATCACATTTGGAAACCAAGTTATATTTTATATATTGGGTTGTTACTGTTTTTAAATGTTGCACACTTTTTTGTTTGTTTGTTTGCTTATTGCTTGTTTTTGTTCTATGTCACCCAGCATTGACACTGTTTGAATTGGATAGTCCTACAAATCCCAGAAAAAAATAAATAATGGTGTTATAAATAAATGAATATTGAATAGAGTTGGATTAAGGAAGGTTTTGTGAGACTTCAGAGTTGAAATTTGGTTGCTAAGTATGATTAAGAGTCGCATATGATGCACGTAAAGCATGAGTGAGAATAAATAGAATTCTTAACAAATGGTTCAACATTGAATGAGATTAGGGCAAGGATGTGTAATGAGTTCTGAGTTCCTTTTTTATATCTATAAGGAACACTTATGAAGATGGTAGAAATACATTGATTGGGAAAGAATGTGTATTTTGCATATACATTTTGTTGTTGATTGGGGATTCAAGTAATTTTCAGCAAATGTTACTGTATTGTATGCTCCAATGGAGTATGGATCTAAAAATTAATGCCTCAAAGACCAAGATATTTGTCTGATAGGAAAAAAAGAAGTACTGTAGTTGTATATTTGCACATCTTCTATAAAGATAGAAAAATAATGTTATTTCAGTGAAATGAAAATGTTTTTATATAAAGACATGTTTTTGCCCACTATGTTTTATGGGCATGAGAGTTGGTAATGCATATCAGGAGAAACATAAAAGTGAGTTGAATGGATTGGGAATGGATTATTTAGGCAGTGTGCAGTATGTTGTAAATAAAAAAAGAATTAGGATTAAGAATGAATGATTGCTAATGGCACCGTACATAGCTTAAAATTTAAAAGTGAATGATCAACGTGAAAAAATGTGGAGATGGATTGTTCTTATAAAAAGAATGAATGAGGATCAAATTGCAAAAGAAATAGATGAATAAACAATGAACAGTTGAAAAGGGAGAGTGAGAAAGTCAGGGCTGAAGCTGTGAAATCTTGAAAGAGATGCAAAGTTTAAAGAATAAAAGGCAACCTTTGAAGAGATTGGCAGAGGCAAGGATGGTCTGTAGGACAAAAAGATATGGAAGTTACAGTGAATGATATGGGTATTATAATTAGCTAACTTTTTTATCTTCTTTCATGCGTTTAATCCCTGTGGCTTCTTATTCCTTTTATCCTTACCTCAAAGGATAAAGGCGTATAGGTACATATGGGCTTGGAAATCTGAACTGGTTCCTTTTTAAATGACTGAACATAGTTGCAAGGTTCAGTTTTTCTTTGCTTTACAACGCTTGTAAAAAATTGTAGAGCTGAAATAAATATGTTTAATTATAGTTTTGGTTCTCCATGGATAGAGAAATAAGGGAGAAAAATAGTTATAACTGCAACCCAAAAAACCACATTTGCAACCAGCCTCCCTTCCATTGAGGATCTGTATAATGCACTGGTTAGACGGAGAACTGAAAAATATCCATAGACCTCTCGCATGCTGAGCAGTAATTGTTTCAACTCCTCTCCTTGGGATGCTGCTACAGGGCATGGCATGCCAAAACAGTCAGACCGAAGGACATCGCTTTGAACAGCTAGGTCTCTATTTTTTCTTGCAGCAAATGGCAAAAGTTCTTGATTTGATTGGGGTCATATTATTGTTTGTAATTTTAACCTTTCTGTTGTGACTTGGTGACTTTAAAGGCAAGTGTTCTCCATGCTACCCTGTCAAGCACAGTTTTTCCTCCTGATAGTTGTTGGATGTTCATCTTTGTATCAGTTACGGTGGTCTCAAGCCAGCATGTTTTTTGCATGCCCCTTTTTCTTGTTTCACTAACCATTCCTAGCACCATTGACTTCTCCAATGAATTTGCACACATAAATGAGTCATGGTGGCAGTGGTTAGAGTGCAGTACTGCCAGCTACTTATGCTGACCGCCAGTTGCCTGCAATTTGGTAGTCCAAATCTCACCAGGCTCAAGGTTGACTCAGCCTTCCATCCTTCTGAGGTGGGTAAAATGAGGACCCAAATTGTTGAGGGCAATAGGCTGACTCTATAAAGCACTTAGAGAGGGCTGTAAAGCACTGTGAAGCAGTGTCTAAGTCTAAGTGCTATTGCTATTGCTATAACATGGCCAAAGTAAATCAAATGTAGTCTTGTGATTTTGGCTTCCAGTGATGTGTCTAGTTTTATAGAGTTGGTATTGTTCATAAAATCAGTGATAGCACTGGATTTTGTGGGCCTCTTTGCGTTGGATCATATAGGAGAAACATTTGTGGACGAAATCAATGTATATAACCATCAAAAAGACATGTGCAAGAGACATGGAAGAAACTGCTTTGCTTTCTTCCTCCTGTCCTTGATTCTTCCTACATATTCAATTTGGTATGGCCTATATATAGCCCTGTTCATTTCCCACATTAAAGAATTGTGCCAGACTAGTGTGGGTTCCACAGTTGACATATTAGGAAGGCTGTAGAAAGCTATGGTTCTGGCTATCAAAAAGCAGCATGAATATATGGAAGAGAAACCCACATGCTGCTGAGGGAAGCATTCAGTGTCTTACAAGTGACTTGTCTCTCTGGCCAAAGATTTTGCTATTTAAAAAAAGAATTCAAGATAAGACCAGAGTGAGGAACATGTGAAAAATGCTTGGCTTCTCTTTATTGCTGATCATATTTTTGCTTTAGTAAGTTTCTCTTAGCTAACAGTTTGTCTTCATTAGCTATTCTGTGTTCACTTTACCTTCCCACATGCCTACTGTCATGCTGGTGCAGTGACAGATCTTAATTATCTCCTGCAAGGATACCCAGGTAATTTACATATGTGAGCATAGTCTAGGGTGAGGAAGTGACCATTCAGCATTTTAAAAGACCGTACGGGGAACAAAGTGTCTTTGCTATATGGTCAAAAATGAAAAAAAAGAAAGAAAGACTATGAAAAAGAAGACAAGTAAAAATGTAACCATATGAAAAATGAACATCTTATGCTACGCATGTTGATAAATATTGTAATTATGCTTGTTTCTGCTCTTGCAGAACAGATCTAACTTTTGCTGTTGAATAAATGTTTTCTTTATTGATTGGCCTTGCCTGCTATGGGGGTATGGAATCATTATTCCACAACATTGGTAAGGTAGTGTTTTTTGTTTAAAAATAGAGTTGCCTTGCAATTTGACATTAACCTCCTGCGTCACTGAATCCCTTCTAGCTTATTTGAAATTTTAAATTACTCTTCAATTATCTCAGAGTAAATTGGATGGCTTCTTGCAATTTTTGAAGGTAAAAAAGCAGCCCAAAATAAAAGTGCTGCCCCAACTGAAATCTGCCATCAGATTTAAGCTTAATTGAAAAGAATATGCAATATGTTTTGTGACTGGCTGCACTAATTTATCTGGGACTACAGTTCTGGAAACATTAAATTTAAAACACCATTAATGGTCAAATCTCTGAACCCCCCTCTCCACCCAATCTTCCTTGCTTACTTGGCGAGGGGGAAAGCAGCTCTAAAATGATGTTATTCTGACAATGTTATTATGCATTTTGTGTGCCAAAGAGACTTCCATTAAGTTCACAACCATGTAAGTGTTCCCACTGGAGTGGAGGGAGAAAAGTAAAACCTTCAGCTAAATGTTTTCAAATTTTATTGCTTAAGGGGGTCTAGTTTGCTTTTTCATACAGTTATTCTTATCTTAGGTACTATAATTTAAGAGTGTAATTTAGGCAAGATGGAAATTCCCAGGACCTTGTGCTGCAATTAATATATCTGGCATGTTTTAGACCAGGGGTCTCCAACCTTTGCAACTTTAAGTCTGAAGGACTTCAGCTCCCAGAATTCTCCAGCCAGGAAAGCTGGTTAGAGAAGTCTGGGACCTGAAGTCCTTCAGACTTAAAGTTGCAAAGGTTGGTGACTCCTGTTTTAGACAATACCTTGTCCTAAGTTTAATAAGCTACTAAAGTTCTCATCTGTTGATATCGTCAGTCTGACTTCTACTAAAGAGATGGAAGTACTTTTGACATCAAAAACAGGATGGGCCCATATGTATATCTTTTTCCCAAATTATAAAGAATTCCCCTTTTTAAAATTAACATTTCCCTCCCCTCGTGAGATTTTTTTTGTATTTGCTTTTATTTGATTGTAATCTTAGTGCTATTTTATTGTCTGTAGGATTCCTATAGTCTACGTCAAGTGCTGTTATTTATTTTAGTGTATTATAAAATTGGGATGCAGTGGCTCAGTGGCTAAGATGGTTAGCAATTTGGTAATTCGAATCCCTAGTGCTGCATAATGGAGTGAGCTCCCGTTACTTGTCCCAGCTTCTGCCAGCCTAGCAATTTGAAAGCATGTAAAAATGCAAGTAGAAACATAGGGACCACCTTTGGTTAGAAGGGAATAGCATTCCATGCATCTTCAGCATTTAGTTATGCCAACCACATGACCATGGAATCGTCTTTGTCTTCTGCTTTGAAACTGAGATAAGCATTGCCCACTAGAGTTGGGAACAACTAGCACATATGTGTGAGGGGAACCTTTACCTTTACCTATTATAAAATTTTGCATTATGTATTTTGGGGGCACTCCATGAAACTTTTGGAAGCTAGACCTCAAACAAATAAGAGGAAGTACTTTTTCACCCAGAGGATCACT
>JAPKID020002144.1:0-13697 GCA_026931265.2 Tropidonophis doriae | reverse complement strand
GGTTCTCCTCCTACATCTCCGGTCTTGCCTAATCTATAACTTTAAATATGTAATTTCTCTATATTTAATGTTGTTTGGTTCTTGAAAATGAATTTTGATAGCATACTTTTACTGCAACGTGCGATTGTATTCAGGTTTTCATTGGCAACATGAACCATATCATTTGGAAAACTGGGTATTGGATATTAGGTGGTATATTTGTTCAAGATGTATGAAGAAAGAAATGTATATTAAAGTGACCCTTTTTCTCCATTATTCCTATCTCTATTTTGATACATTTGCCTGATTAGCATTTTTGGGGAGTTATTTTTTAAATGGCAGGCAAAGAAATTAAGCTTTTAGTTGTATTTAATTATTCATTTAATTATTCTTACCTACTAGTTTTATTTCATCTTTTGCCCATCTTTTGCAAAAGATGGGGGAAAAAATCAATTGCACCTATTTAAATCACTTAGATGATGCAGATGATGATGTTCTCTTTTCACAAGACCCAGAAGAGCTGCAAAGACACATATAAGAGCTGCACAAAGCAGGAGAACAATTTGTTTTAAAAAATAAACTTGAAAAAGAGCAGGTTATGTTTAATAAATTCCCCAATGAAAGACAAAAATATATCTAGAGAAGAATTAGATGTAGTAGGCCACTACATATTCTTTGGTCAATGAATCTCAATGGAAAGTGATACTTCCATATTCCATTTTCAAGGAAATTGAATAGTTTGTTGTGTGGTTGTCAGGTCAATTGGCAAGTTAAGCATAATTTTCAAGAACAACATCCTCCTTTCAATCAATGTGTGATACCTGCTCTAACATATGCCAGTGAAATATGGACACTAGTTGACATGGATACTAACCTCACAGTCGATACCAAAGCTATGTGGTGCAAAGAGCCACGGAAACATGCTCTGCATCACAAGACAGGACAGAAAGAGCTGCACATGGATTATTTTTTTATTTTTAAATTAAAAATAAAATAAAACATGGATTAGAGAACGAACAAAAGTATACAATATCATCAAGAAAGAAAGATAATTGAAATGGAAATGAGATGGTCACATAGCAAGAAGAATTGATGGCAAATAGACCAAGGCAGTCATAGAATGGATCCCACTTGATAAAAAGCATCCATAAAAGAGACCTAAAACAGGATGGATTGACAACATCAACAAGTATTGCAGGCTGAATTGTCAAAAAGAAAGCTCAGGAACATATTGGTTGGAAACATGCAGAAGAGGCCTTCATCCTACAGTGGATAGACAATGGTTAAAATGATGATGACCTACTAGTTTTATCTTTGTGGTTTTTATTGTGGTTGATTTAGTTAACCACAATAAAAACCACTTTTAGTCAAAAGTAATTTTATTACTTTTGATAATGTGCTAGGCTTTCTTAAAACATTAGCCCTGAAAGGCAGTATATAAATCCAGTCCATCAGTCAAAAGCCTGTAAACTTTGATTTACAATGTAAGATAATATGCTTACTTCCTCAAAAACATATTGCTGGAAAGTTTCAGTGATTTCTTGCTTTAAATGAACTTTATTCGGTCTGATTTATTAAATGAACCAAATGAGCTCTACACTATTAATACTCATCTTTCTCAAAATATAATTATCATTCCAGTTTCCCATGTTTCCAATAAGTCCAGGAAAGACACAAGAAACTCTGCTGATAGATGTTTTGTGTGGAAGTTCTGCTCTGCTGAAGTTGTTGGACAACTTTACACTTGATGAAATGTGGAGAAATCATTCAGCCAATGTCTCTGCTTACAGTTTTGGTAGAGAGTTTCAAAGGGCCATTTGTGACTGACTCTGGATGGCACCACCTAACTCACCTTGGCTGTCATCCAAAAGTAACCAACATTGGACATGTTTAGAAATTGGAAGAGAAGCCAGAAAATTTCAGGACGGTAAGAAAGGGCAAGAAAGATGAAAAATCATCCCAGAAAAATAAAAGCGGCAAATAATTTCAGTATTCCTGCCAAAAGCTTACATGGATTCTTATGGCTTGATTCAAGACTCTTTACTATGTTCTTTTTACTTGTTTGTATGTAGAAAATGAATTTATACAGGGAATGTGATGAAGACTTGCTGATAAGGAAATAATTATAATGTAGAAATCTATAGAAGGGTTTTCTTTTTTTGCCCATAAAGAAAGCTTAGTAAAGAGTGCAGTGCTGTGCACAACATAACAAACTAATAGCATTCTTGGAGCAAACAATTTGAAGCGGAATCTATGCCGTATTGTGAAAGCTTGAAGGAGAAGGCAAGTAGATGCATCACTGTCGGCTTTATACAATAGAAGAATGCAGGCAATTCAGCTGATGCATCTGAGTGTTTTTCGACAATAGGCAAATTCCAAATATGTTTGTGAGAAAAAAAAGAAAGAATTTGCAAAGACATGGAAAGAAATATTACTGTAGTTAACAGTGATGTTAAAGAACAGGATAGATGGAGGTAATTGCAGTAAACGGTGGATTTAACATAACTACATTTTTAATTTGGATTCCAAAAAAATGGGCAACTAAAACAAAACAACCCACCTACCTTCACTGATTTATTTATTTATATACTGTTGCTTTAAAAATAATGAAAGGGACAAAGAATAGAAATACAATAAATAATTGCAATACAGTTACTGTTCATAGGCTCTCAAAAAGGAAACAATGCATAAAAATGGTTTTTTAAAAATAAAAGAAAAAATAACAACAGAAGTGTAATATATTGTGACCAGAGTTACAATTCTTTATATACTTATATAGTGTAAATAGTTAAGTACATAAACAGTATATTTAATTCTAAACATTTATGTAAATACCATTCATCTTTAGCCTACTATATTTTGTAAAAAATGAATTCCATATTTTATTATGTTTATCTATACAAGGCCTACATCTACAGGCAGTCCACCCATAGGTGACAATTGCATTCCCATCTTCAATCCATTAAGTGAATGGGACCATATATTTATCTTTCCAATGCTGCAATATCAGTCTTTTAGGGGTAGGCAGGGCATAGGGACTCCACTTACTTTATTCATAGTCTATTTCCATGTAACAGACATGTCATTCAAAAGATTAAAAAGATGACTGATAAGAAATATGTATTAAAACTAATAGTAGGCTTTTAAAAAAGTTTTAAATGATTAAATAGTTGTTCTACCACCTCAGGTGTCGCTGAGGCTAAACCCACAATCCTTTATTGAGATAAAATGAATTTCTTTAATTAATATTTAGCCAAGTTTTTATTCTTTTAAAAACAAAGGATCTATACAGAAAAATAGCATAATCTTGTGGAAAACATGAGATGAGTCAGAAAAATGTAGGTAGTAAATTGTGCTTGTGTTTTCAATCTTATAATTGCTGGCACATGGTACCTGCTCTTCCTTATATTTTTCATAGACTTCAAAGCGTTGCACATTGAGATGGTCAGGGCCATCTGAATCACTGGCGAAATGTTATTCCACAGAGCATGCATGCTGATGGAGACAGCACATATCCTGGGTCCTGCCATATGACACTGCTTATATGACCAAAGACAGGTCCTGGAGTACACCCACTGCCAGATCTTATTTGACATTAAGCCTGAGGTGTTCTAAAGGTCAGTATTGGCTCCATCCTAAGGTTAAGGAAGGTAAGGTATCCCCTTTTCAAAGGAAGAACCTGTTAGAGACTACAGGCCCTAACTAGATGGCAACACTGAACCCGTCAATGTTCAATTGGACTTAAGAAATGGATATTTTTTATTGTACTACAATTGTACTACTATCTCTGCGGCACAAATTTCTGCCTGAGTTTACATTGGAATTGGTTGTTGCTAGGACGGAAGGATTTTAACTTGGGAAAATTCAGGATTTTATAGCTCTTAGGACAAGCTTGAGTTATGACAAACTCATGGTTGTCATAAAAGCCATTATCAGTCTACCTAACCTGATAGCAGGAAGGATGTAAAGGGATCTATCCCCTTGCTGTGGATAGATCCCTTTCTATGATTCCTGGAAGTTAATCAACATCACTAATTTATGTCAGGAGATAGGCCAATTTTGGTGATCCTGCGAAGTATTTCATGGATTCCATTGATCTCCCAAAGGCATTTCAGGAACTTCCCAGCAGTTTGGAGAGCAGCCCTGTTGAGAAACTTGTTAACCTCAAAAACACTAAAGTAGCGAGGAATCCCAATAAAATTATTCTTGAGCATCAGTCTTTATATTTCATTTACTGAAGGCTCCCTGGTTTTTGAGGTCTGGTAGGTGAAATGCCAGAAGTGACACTGGCATTCTGGTGAGAGAGACGTTCCCTGAGAATGGGCTCCAGTACAAGTCCAAAAATTTAGAAGACTAAAGTTGAAGTTGTTGGATAACCATTTGTCTGAAATGGTACAGGGTTTCCTGCCTAGGCAGGGAGTTGGACTAGATGACTTCAAAGGTCCCTTCCAACTCTGCTATTGTATTGTATTAAACCTCTGGTCCCGGTGATGACCCAGATTGGATCCTGCAACATTATTCTGACATGTATTTTTGCTTTCATTTGTGGTAAGCTCATTCATGCTTACTCTATGGAGCAAGGATAACAAATTGAAACTATTTCTCAATTATTGTGTCTTTGGGTACTGCCCTTAGGTAATCTGACTCTTTCCAGAATGGATAGGTTGGAATAGTTTATAATAAGCTAAAATAGATTGTACAGATAAAATTAGTTGTGTTTATTTTGAACTGAAAGCTGGGGAACAGAGTTCAGTGAGGTTCCAAGTGTGATGTCTTGTATGGTTAACCAGAGGAAAGCATCCTGCAACCTAGATCTCTGAAAGGATGACCCAACAAGACCACAGTTGTCCAGTTATCTTATAAAGTTCTTCATGGTTTATCCCAGCTAGAATATGACATGATAACAAATGTTGCAATATCTAAGGGGTTGCAACAAAGAAGAAGGAATCAACCTATATTACAAAGCACATGGAGGCAAGACAAGAAGTAGTGGATGGAAACTAATCAAGGAGAGAAGCAACCTAGAACCAAGGAGAAATTTCCTGACAGTTACTGTAGAACAATTAATCAATGGAAAAACTTGTCTCCAGAAGCTGTGGGTGCTATAATACTGGATGTTCTTAGGAAGACATTGGACAACTATTTGTCTGAAATGGTATAGGGTTTTCTGCTTCAACAGGAGGATTAGAAGATCTCCAAGGTCCCTTCCAACTCTGATATTCTATTATTCCATCATTCTCCTTCCCAATATTTGCTTGCCAACAATCTTTGCTGCCAGTTCCCTCTTCATGTGAAATATGTTAAGGATGATGCACAGAGGAAAGCATTTGCTGGAGAGATTCTCTTCATTGGATATAAGATCTGTACCGTCACTCCTAATATTCAATAAACCTTTTCTTTTCCAAGTGTTTTAGAACAGTGGAGTATTGGGTAGCTGAGCTGAATGATGATGCTATTAATCTGGAATGTAACTATGGGCCACTATGCGATGGAATGATGTCATTAAAATGTTTTTCTGTTTATGTATTGATATTTTTGTATGCTGATTTATAAATAATTTATGATGTTTTGTGCTGTAAACCATTTAGCTTCATACAATTAAAACAGCATAAAATGTGTGAAATTAATACAACGAATAGAGAAAAAAATACACATACATATATTTTTGTAAGAAGCCCAGCATGATCAAGCTAATGTTCTCCATAATCAGATACATACCCTATCACAGATAATTTGGGCTATTATTGCTGCAATATAAATATATGGAAGTTATATTGACCTTCAGCCACAACACCGCTATATGATAGCTTAACTTCCAATAATCCATGACAAGCTCTCGCAGTCTTGAATCCTGCACCTATTCATATGATATTTTGTAATCATATCCTATTGGAAATGTGTCTTGTATTATCACAGTAATACATATTCATGGGACAACTCTGAAAATTTTCTCATTAGGCAAGGTAGATACTTCGCTTATCACTGTTGTCATGCAACTTCATGCATGCAGTTAGCACCAATTGATGAAATCCCCCAAATGCCTGAAGGCAGACTACCCTTGCAAATCTATTGAAATCAATAGAACTTATGCAGAGCAAGCTTTCAAAGACAGTGGAGACAATTTTACAGTTTTCAACCGTTCTGTAAATACGATATTAAAGAAAAACCGGGAAACCAAGCTGTATGGTTCTAAGGTACTTTCTAAAATGATCAGCAACGTGTGGAGTAATCATACTTTGCATTTTTCAGTTGACCTTGTTGAAAAAGGAAACTTTATTGGATTTTAGCAGCTTCCCAGGTCAATGCTTTTTGAAAACAGAATTAACATCTCTCTTTCTCTCCTTTTTTTTAAATACTTCCCTTACTGTTTGATGTAATTTTGCAGAAAAGATTGAAAAGTAATATAACAGAATGAAAAAATCCCAATTTGGCTCATTACACTGTGTCTAGCTACCTGCTGGGAGACAAGTGAAAGCTTTAATATTGCTTAGTATTCTGTAGAAAAAAAGACATATGTCCAGAAGCTCCTGTCCAAATTAAATCTATAACCCTCATTAGACTAAATGGGTGGCAGAATACAGAATTTTAAAAGCAAAAGCATACTTTTGAATAATATATGTAAAAGGAAAAAGTGGATCTCAGAATGCCCCCAGTAATTAGACCAACTGAAATATTTCCTAGTGTAACTTTGTTCATTCTGACAATTCATTGAAAATATCCTGTGTAATTTTATTTGGAAGGTTGTTTTAGTGATGAGTGAGAAAAAGACTACTATAGTAATCCCAAAGGTGCTTGTTAAAGAGGCAATTGGACCAGTGGTGGGTTCCCAATCCTGTTGCAACTGGGGCACATGCAGCACGCACATGTGTCTTACCCTCCAGCAATGCTTTCATGAGCATCCACGATGCTCCAGCTGTTTGGTGAAGCATTGCGCAAGCACTGTACACACTGTGTGCATGCGCAGAAGCGCAGAAGAGTTTAAAGACAGGTAAGGAGCGCAGTCAGGCGGGTGGGCCCTCCAGAACACTGTACTGGACCCAGTGCTCCTGGCAGGCTTTAGTACGCCCGTACCGGGATGTACTGCCTGCAACCCACCACTGAATTGGACTTCCTTGTTTTTCTTTGAAGATGTTTTGCTTCTTCTTAAAGAAGCTTCTTCAGTTCTGACTGGATGGTGGGGAATGGAATGATTTATATTTTTGCAGACAGCTCTTCATTTGCATTCCACTCTACAACAGAGTCCTTTCAGCAGTTCCAAGAAGGCTCTACACCAGAGGTCTCATTCTTGTGGCCTTTGGGCCAATTGTGGCCCACAGGACAGTATCTTGTGGCCCCCACCGTGATATGGAAGTATAATATTAGTGCAGCCCGCAGGGGGAGTGGACTTCTGTGGAATCCCTTATGCAGCCCAGCCTCACCCAGATTCTGCCTCCAGCGGCCCCCAGGAAAATTGAGTTTGAGACCCCTGCTCTACACCTATTTGCACTACTCAGGTGACCGTGAGGACACAGATAAACCTCCAAGTAGCCTCAATAATCTCTAAAAGAATGCAAATGACCAGCTGTCTGCAAGGAATATAAATCCTTCCATTCTCCACCATTTATATATAAAAGCATTTATTCCATTTTTGATGCTGTCTGATTCCAACTGATTCTGGGCAATACATAGAGTCAGAAACAACATAAAACAGTGATATATAATAGAGGAGACAAAATAAATTGCAAACTGTCTGTGGTTGCATTTAAATTTGTGTTTAGTTGACATTAATGGTTATTTAAGACTTGTTTGTGCATGGATCTGAATGACTTCATTCACCAAATAACCAATTTGATCTAAGTCTTTTAACATGCCTTTTTAATAAGCTGAGACAAAAATAGCATTTTATCAGATATTTGTAATTATTAAAATGTTCATACTGGCCAAGTACCCCCCAAAAATGAATTAAAACTTGACATACATGAGCTGATGACAGAATGTTGCAGAATATTATTGCTATCAGTTTGTTGGAAAGGTGATGTTATAAATCTTTACAAAGGTAGAGGGTGTGGAAATGAATCAAGCTGTGTCTGTTAAATATAATAGCACTTGATTTCTATTTCTAAGAGATGTTCTTTGATGTTTAGAGTGTGAAGGGCAATACAACTTCATAGATAACTTTGTCTTGCTTTGTAATAGTTCCAGTTCTTGTGTTAAAATATGAGTGAGTTTAACTTGAATTAAAATTTTCTCTTATTTTTCATATGCTTTTACTTTATTGCGTTGATGTATTGTAGACTAATGTTCCTTTTATTTAATTAAATACATTTTGTTTCATATTAATTTGCAGTTTTGTCTTTTCATTCATATGTTAAATGAGATATACTGAAGTAAATTTATCTAAATTTAGTGCATTTTTGGAATATCAATTTTTTGAAGCTGTCCTGAACAGGATGTAGGGATTCAATTATCCATACTTCCAAAATCTAAAATGTCCAGTTTTTTCAACTATATGTGAAAATAAATAAATAAGTAAAATTAGCTATTCAATAATAAGTCACCAAATTAAACAGTTTACTTGCTATTAAACTCCAGCCAACTCCAGCCAATAAATTCTTCTAATTTATTGATGAATAGACTTGTAGAGAATTGTAAATGAATCATTTTGTCTTTGGGGTAAATATATAGTATATTGCAGTAAGGAGAGAAAAGTCTAAAACTGCTTAACTTCAAGTCTATGTACTTTTTTCTTTTTCAGTTTTAAGGAAGCCTATTTGAAAAACATGAAATATAGGTTTGGGACTATATATATTCCCTTCCTAGGGTTAAATCAAGTTTTCAGTTATTTCACAGCCATTTGACATATCTAGGGAACCCTATCCAGATGGGACTATAAAGGATTTATATTGCATGTTGGAAAATGCAGTTATTTTGCGGGTGACAGTTGGCCATATTCTATTAGCTTCATTAGAATTACTTCCTGTTAACATAGATGTGAATGAGCAATCAGACAGAGTGAAGATGAAATTAGTACCGTTACTGTGCTGGTTTCCATTTCCTTACTGATCATCTCAAGATAGTGCCAAATATCACTTACTTGGGAAATTGAAATATTCTTCAGGCGCAGCATCTTATCTTTCTCCACTTGATGAAGTTTTTTTTACCAAGCCAGAGGCTGCCAGGAAGGGAGGCATTGTGATCATTTTAACAGCTCTTGCTTGACATTGATTTGCCCTTCATGAGAGACCCTTGGCACTTCCCAATAGTAAGGATGGATCCATTTTCATATATTCATGCAAAATATATGGTGCTAATGCACTTACATATTTAATACAATATAACTTTCAAGTAAGCTTTCTATTTATAACATAGTGGCCTATTTATTTTCCATGTTTGATAGCCACCCTTGTTGCTAGTTTGGTAGAATACCAGCATTTTAAGTTGATTTAGTTGTTCAATTTATATAACTGTCCGCTCACTGAGTCTGAACAAATATACACAATCAGAACAAAAAAAATCCTTTTAAAGCAATTGAAACCATAAAATTCAATTTGTGGGTAAGCGTAGTCAATGTATTACAAACAATACAACCACTTTGCATCCTCCATACTTCCCCCAGAGGCCTAGGCTTGATGGGAAATCATGTCTTCAGAACTTTCCAGAAGCCAGTAGGGTTGGGGGCAGTCTAACCTGAGGGGTGATGATGTTCCAGAGGACAGATATTGTGGCAGAGAAGGTTCTCCTCCTTGGTCTAGTCAGATGACAATCCTTAGCAGATAGGATTTGTGACATGCTTATTCTACCAGAAAAAAATATTGCCCAGACTGGACAATTGTTCTAGTGATAATTTGAAGTGGAGGTAGTGGCGGCGAGTCTCATGGGTACTAGGGAGTGGTTTTACCATGACATGAAAATCACAGAGAGTCCCCCAATTGCACTGCTACTGTTCCAACAAGAAAATTAACATGTGACCTCTCTCTTATGTTATGCTCTGGATGACTTGGGATAGGTCCATGGTTATCATGGAAGCCATGAACTTCTGAGTAACTTCAGACCCCACCCAGAGAAAGCAGAATGACGTTCCTCAGGACCATAAACCTAGGAAACTCCACTGCCAACCAGAGATAGAGTCAAGCAGGGAGATTATTATGCAGTATAGAGGCTGGAAAAGTAGCAAGAATCACATTGATCCCTATAGCCCAACTTTATGGGCTCAGAGTTTCAGATTCAGTAACCTGTGGAGCAGTATTCTGAAAGCTGCTAGAAGCTTCAAGTTAACAATTGCCATCCCCCCCCCTGACAATATATCTCCCTCCACCTGAGTCCTTGAATTTCTCCCTAAATAATTGCCATATCTTTACTTTTTCACAGGTAAAAACATGAATTGTTTTATATTTGAGTTTGACTTTGCCATGGAATAAAATACCAGAGGAGAGAATACCCAGGAAATAGAACTTCAATCACTCCTTCTTAGCAGTAGAGATCACACTGAAGTGCTTTTAAAAAACTGATTATGTCTTTACAGTACAGCAAAATAGGCTGTGAAAGAGCACGGAAACAAGCTTCTGTTTTTAAAAATTCTACTTAGACATAGCAGTTCAAGGAGCTCAGCATGTTCCATTCTTTTTTTTTTTAAAGCAACATCTATAACAAAGATCATCTGCTTTAATAAGACATTTACCTGGTCCAAGTTTAGGTTAAATTGAATTGAGGTAAGCCAGGAATAGGGATTCTTATTTTCTCTTGAAGGCTATATTTCTTTAAAGCAGGGAATAATAGCTTCTGGCTATAGAATTGTAGGTGATCCTGAAAATATTTTTGAAGTCTTCAACTCCTTCTGAAGTCTCTGCTTAATTTCAAAGGACAAAATTAGATAATTTCATTCAGTACTATAATATAGATTCCTTACATTTTGGAAGAGAAAATATAACAAAAACTAATATGCAAACAGTAGGATAGTGATAAAGGAAAATATTTGTAATTCAGGGGTTGAAATGAGGTTGGTGGTGTTTTTTGTGCTTGGTTGTTTTCTTGCATGATGATGACATTATTTAGTTTGGGTAATGAAACCTCTACAAACAACCAATCTCAGAGAGCATCAAGGACTCCTCACAACAGGATAGGCATCACACTTAAAATGATAACTCCAAAGTCGTCTCCCTGTGAATTGGTGGGGAAAGTTTCAAAGTAATCTGAAGATTTAAATGATTTTCCTGTAGGAGGCTTTTGAATTTATGCCAAGGTTTACTGTATGTTATATCACAACATCTTGTCTTACTGCCTGTGCCAGGTGTTCTGGGCATTTCTGTGAAGTGACTTATATCAATTTTCTGTTCTTAGGGATAATTCATCTAGTGCAGGAGTCCTCAAAGCTTTTCCTTCACTATCCAAAGTCCTTTTTACTGCTTACCAGAAAGTCCTTATTTAAAAGTCCCTCTTGTCATAGGGCCGTGATGGCAAATCCCAAAGTGGAGCCATGTCACCTGGCATGCGTGGCATTGCCCAGTCCTCTTCCAGATCTCTGGCATGCTTTGGCACGAGATGATCAGCTGGCCTTTATGCATTCAGCAGTGCCAGAAACAAGAAGAGCTGGTCTTCTGTTTTTCTGCATGAGCATGTGTGCCCGCCAACTGATTGGTGGGTGTGCATGCATGGCAGTAACCAGAAGTCTTGCTGGCTGGCATGCATGCACTTTCTGGAAACCAGAAGTGCAATTTCCAGTGCACACATCCCCCCTGGGCAGCTCCTCTTCTGCGTGTCAGCCCAGGCAAGCGCATGTGTGTGCAAAGTGTGTGTGCATGCACAAAGTTCTCCCTTTTTAGCACTTGGTGTCGTGTGCACACATGTGTGCTCCCTTTTTGGCACTCAGTGCTGAAAGGTTCATCATTACTTTCATAGGGTAATGGGTTTGTGTGTCATTACCCAAAGGAAAAAAAAAACTTTATCCAATTTTGGGTAATTTAGTCAGGCTTGGGAAGCACTGATTTAGTGCATGACTGAAATGTCCTGTTATGAGATGAATATGTCTTTTGAAGTTACTAGAAATATAATACTGGCACTTCTACTATTTGCTAAAACTAAGCCAGAAGCAATTAATCACCTACTCAATCTTGAAATTCTGAACCGCAACCTGAAAACTCGTCTAATATGAATTGCATCTAAGTTGCTGTATATTCAACCAGAAGGCAAAATGAGAAATTCTCTCCCCCCCGCCCCACAAAGAGGGTGATAGCGATCTCCAAATATAACCTCATTAGCAATCAGCAATTCCTTTTTATATTTTCACAACTCCAACATGATTATGCCTCCAATGATTACATTTTAAAATGCAGTTTGATAATTACGTAGACAAGACAACCTGAAATATGTATGCATATACATAATTGAAACAAAATATAACCTGCCTATTCATAGAGTTCAAGGTGGTTCACGACAATTAGCAGATAAAAACATTAGACTAAAAGTCAAAATATGAATACAGAATTGTAGATGAAAAAGCAGATAAATGCTAATCAACAATATCCAAGCTATTAAAACCAGTAATTGATGTTTAAAAAAGCAAGAAGGCCTATATAAGGGCTTTTTAAAAATTTAGTTCTAATATTTTCTCAGCAAGAAGTGCCAGAGCTGAAGGAAGCTAGTAAAGATCTCTTTTTTCTAGATGCAGCTGGGCAGATCCCAAGGGTAGTTCTCCTGAATATTTTTCTACCAGTCCTCGTACATTTGAAATAAAATATAACTTATGCAATCCTTCAAAGGAAAGGGGAACTTTAGTGACATATTGTGTTTGTGCACTGTGCATTTAGTTATGTGTTGACCAATGTGGTTTTTTTAAATACACATACTGTATATGTCATATGCGCACATGTTCATGCATGCACATACATACACAGAGTTTTTGTTTAGCAACTGACTTGTTTACCAACCACTCACAATTATGGCAGTGATGAAAAAATTACTTTATGACCAGTCCCCACATGTATGATTTTTGCAGATTTGTCAAGCAAAGGAAAGCTGAAATAAGATCATAAGCACAGGTTGCAGTTTCACGTAGCAATCACTTTCCTTAACTAACTAGGATCCCATTTGTGGTCACTAAAGGAAGTAGACTTATCTCTCCAGAGGATTCTCATCAAGACTTAGTGGTATAATCACATTGCTTCAGACATTTAACCTCTCATTCATCAGCACTTGACAGCAGACTTTCAGATTAAATTAAAAACTAATCTAGCCAGTGCTGATGCTATGAAGTAGCATCCTAATGAAATCAAGTTGGCCCCTCCTTTCTGGTCTTCAGCAAAATGTTAACATTATTTCAGAGAATGTTCTCCTAATTTTATGTGCTGTGCCATTTTTTGCTCTTTGAGTTTTGTTTGTCATTAGTGCTGCAATTGCATTGGTGGATTTTCTGATTGTTATTTGCTTCATTTTAATCATGCCGTAAATTTTTGGTTAAAGTATACATTAATAAGTCATGGAGAGTTGCTAGATTGCAATGCAGTAAATTTTAATAAACAATGAATACATTTTATTGCTGACAAGTATGAAGCCTTTAATAGCTCAACAGTTGATTATCTACAGCTTTTAAGACTTATATACTGCTTTGCAGTGCTTTATAGCCCTCTCTAAGTGGTTTACAGAGTAAGCATATTGCCCCCAACAATCTGGGTCCTCATTTTACCCACCTTGGAAGGATGGAAGGCTGAGTCAACCTTGAGCCTGGTGAGATTCGATCTGCCAAA
>JAPKID020002143.1:0-13697 GCA_026931265.2 Tropidonophis doriae | reverse complement strand
CATTGTTCCACGTCATTGAGTTTTTAATGAAGGTGTTGACACTTACAAATGAAGAAACAGGGGGGGGGGTGTCTCTAATTGTTCATTTTGTTTCATTGGCTTGTGGAATGACCTAAAAAGGCTCTTGTACAAATCCACTGGTTTTTGAACAGACTGCAATGGAGAAATGAGCTCTCCTGTAATTCAGTTCCAACTTTATCAGTCTGGATAATAATAGACTCTGCAAAGCAGAGATATGAGGAGGAGAGGACAGTACATACCAACTTCTGTACCCAAAGCCCATGGTACATAGCAATTCAAATTGAGCCAGTGCATTATTAGGACTGTCTCTTTACATCTTGGTGGAAGAAAAGTGTCCTCTCTCCTTCAAGATAGGTTAATCACAATTCCTAGTTGGTCTGGAAAGTGAACTGGTTGATTTTCTCAGTAACCTTATTAAGAACTTTAGAATGTAGATAATTAACATCATGCAGTGTACACAATCTGTTCTTTCTTGTACGGTAGATAGTAAGTAGGGTGTGCGCATAGACAAATGTTCTTGAATTTAACTTGGATTTGCTTCCTTAGATCACACTGCAGTTAAGAAGTATGGAAAGGGCAAATCCAATGTTACTGAGCACAATAGTTTCTTTTTACTTCCTCCTCTCATCTGTCTGGAGCACATACTCATTAATTAGACTAATTTAGAGTAGGCTGAGAAAGAGAATCATTTAGCTAAACGAGGCAGTGATAAATCCATTTCATATGCTTTGTATTTACTAATATCATCATAATAAGATTAGGTCAGCAATTCAAGGAAACCAGTGGCAAAGTTAAAATAGAAATTTAGTTCCTTGGTTCACATTGGATGCCTTGATGTACTGACTCAGACTGGGCATGGCTTCTTCCAATTATTACTATGTTTCAGAGCCAGAGTTTTAAAGTTATTTTATAAGAGACAAATGAAATCCTCATAGGGCCTGCTGTCAGATGGAAGAGTATTGTACATAAGTATGCCAAGTGACAAAGCTGGAAGGAAAAAGAAAAGTTGTAGTCTACTTTTCTGCTTTCTATGAGGCCCTTGAGAGATGCAGAAATATTGTGCTGGCTTTTCTTAATATTTTTTATACACATACACATTCTCTATCACAAACCCGGGACTAAACAGGCTTCTATAGTTTCATTTGTTTACTGCTTTTAAACCACCTTGGAAATTGTCATTATAGAAGATGGAAATTTCAGTCTTAGGGATATTTATTTATTTTTATCTGTCTCATTTATATAGTTGTCCATTCACAAACAAGTGATTCTGGGTGATCCTTCCAAACTAATGTGAAAGGGAGTACATGTCTAGCAGGCATATATTGCTAAGCCCATTCCTTTCTTTTGGATCTTCAATTTAGCAGGCAGAATAGAGTAGCGGTTTTTAGGCATTTGCAAGTTGCAGTTCCTTAGTTTAAAAATTCCCAGAATCCTTGATCAAGAGAAAAACTCTAGTAATAAAAAAGGCTATATTTGAGTTATATATAATATGTTTTTTTGCACTTAGTCTCTCAAGAAACCCATCCTCATGGAACTGTAGGATTCTATGGAATATATGTTTATCCCTGGAGTAGGTCGTCTTTACATTTAAAAAGAATCATAGTACAGTATCCTTGAACCCTGCATTTCAAATAAGCACATTTTTTTAATCTCATCTGCAGACATACAAACATTCTACAAGGCAAGATGCTTTTGATATGTAAAGGCTACATAAGCCAAAAGACCCAGTTCAGCTAATGAAATCATTGAAGAGAGCTATCACAAGCAAATCTATAGTATTTTGTCTATATCAACCTATTTATGTTTAAATGGATATGCATTAAAGTGCACCTCAAAAACACTACACCTCACCTATTTGTGTTTAGATGCATATGTTAGAAGCACATCTCAGTAAACCTTTCATTGAAAGCAGCGCAGGGCAGGTATTCTACATATAAGTCTGTTATTGTTTATAACAATAATGGGCGAATCAGAAGTAATGCATCAGCAAACAAGAAAACGGTATAAAAATTCAATTTATGCAGCCCATATATGAATAATCTTTGGACTGCAAACAATACAGCACATCAAAATTATTGCTGTGGTACCTTGCGGTAATGAAAATCAAATTGGAAATGCCAATAGGTAGTTCTGTATATGTGCACAACCCATATAGGGTAATATTTCACATAGATATTTCGTCCTGCTCATAAGTCTCTTCAATATAAATGACTTAGTTCTTTGGGTCCTTTTGAACTGCTATGGCATACATTTTTAAGCAGGGAAAAGATGAGTTTGAAAAATTACCCGGGTATTGTCAACTTTTAGGCTTGTTAAAATGTTTGTTTGATACAATAACTTGAGAAAAAATATATACATATTTTAATTTATTAAACTATCACTTCCCCCTATTGAAGTGACTCTGGGCATTTTGTTTTGTAATAATTAATTTTAAGAAAGCTCTGGATCCCTGTTACTCTTCAATTGGGTCCAGGTATACTGAAGCCTTTAGCTTCTAGCCAGAAGTAGGTTTTCCCTGACTAGGGTCCTCAGGATTGCATTTTTATAGTGAGAAACTCATCAGAGTTAGTTCTGGAGTTCAGTGATTTTTAAGGTGCAACTCCATAGTGGGGAAGTGGATTGCTCATTGTCATCATCAATATTATTTTGAATTGCAATGCTCAGAAGGATCCATCTTTCTGTGTTCATTTGCTGCAACAAATACTACCAACATTCATTACTTTCTATCAGTGTCTTACCCTATGGAGGAACCAGCCCTGCCCATCCACATTGAGGAGGGGATAGACGTTCTGACTGGTGAGTGCAGCTAAGGTGGGATGCTTGTGAAATGGGGGGGAGGCATGCTGATGCAGAGAGCTTGAGACCTTGTTTGTGTTATGTATTTGGGAAATTTAGGAATGTTTTCCATGACATTTTAAGTAGTTTTCTGCTTTTCCAAAATGTGCTATATTGACAGGACCAGTTCTCACAAATGTTTCACCACGATCCATCTTCCACCATGATAACACCACACACTGATCTGTCATTACCTACCCTTGCAGGCTGTCATCATTTTATTGTCTATAAAGAATAGAGCTATTTTTGCTATTCAAATGTACAGAGATAGGGTGCAATAGAAAGACATCTAGACAAATGGCTATTTAGACTTGAAATTGACTAGCTTGTTTTGAATTGCTCGCTCACAACTCTTAAGAATACATTTGCAGGATCATATACTTTTCTTGAGCAAATCTTACGAAATTTGAAATGTTTTTGTTGTCTTTTTTGAGGAATTAACATTAAAAACCTAAATTATTATTATTATTTTTAAAAGTACAGAAATGAAGACACAACTCTAGTAACCAAAGGCAGAGATTCAGATTATCCAAGCAAGCAAATATTTCCACTGCTAGAGGGATCTAATGTAGCCAAAGAGAACAATTGGAAGATAGCTTTTGCAACATATATTAATATGCAGATAGAACCAGATCTGTGGATATCAGAACTGTTAGCACAAAATTGGTGCAATAGATCTCTTTTCCACCCCCCAGATCTAACTAAAACTCATCAAGAGCCTACTGTTCTTGCTCTAGAACAAACTAAACTCAATGTGTTCTGAAGTGCATAATTATTTAGAGATTAATCTCAATATTATATTTTAACCAAGACACCTATTTGAAGTATTTCATAGGATACACTATTAATGAAGGATGAGAGTTTGTTTCTGATATCTGCCTAATTATTTTGTGCTTTAATGTTTTCTTCTTTTCTGCCAAAATTAATGATAATAAATAAATGATTTTTAAAGTAGAAAAGTGCTCTTTCAGTCCCTCTAGTTTTTGTGGTGGAATAATAATTGAGGACAATTCCATTTCTTATCTTTAGCCATGTGATAAAAATGTGAATTACTCAGAAATTAATTTATATGCACTAGATTATTTTATAATTTACCTTAGGATCTGAGGCTTAGAATGTAGAACTTCATATGAGCAGACACTGTATGACACTTAAAAAGACTATCCTTTGTTCACAAGAAAGCATCTGATATTTCTTACAGATTTCTATATGTGAACTGTAAGAAATCAGGAAGATTTTACTTCATGATATAGTTACATTTGATATATAGTTCATATTTCTTGTCTATATTGTTTCAGTATTACTTGTTTTAGTATTTTTCATCCCAAACAGAAATTAGTTTTACTGTAATCGTATAATTTTATTCAGATTCATATTAATTTTTCCTATAAGAATACAATCACATTATGCCTATAAGAATACAATCACATTATGCATACTTTTCCCTTTAAATGTGAATTGAAAATACTTTGGCTTCCTGGAAAGCAACAGGGAATGCCACAAAAACTGTGTTTATTTCGTATAACTGTCTGTCTCCTATTCCTCTTCTTCTGCCTTTCTTTCAAGCTCCGTATTATGTAAGAAAATTGGTTTATTTGTATGTGCATAAAATATTAGTGTTTAAGATTTTAATTCCTTTTTTTGTTAATACAAAAACGTTGCTTGGCAAATGCAGCTCATACTCCTACTTAAACAGTTAAGAAACTATATATATTTTCATTTCCTTGTAATGTACATTCTCAGGTACAATAGCAGGGGGATTTTGTACAAACTGTTGCTTTGTATACTCTGGAAATTAACTGCATGCTTACTGAGTGCAAATTGTCTGTGTGCAATTAACACTGACTAAATATAAATAATGATGGCAAAATCATTATCTGAACTCAGCTGGAACTGGAAAAAGAAAAATTTGAAATAATATTAAGGTGAATCTTTGTAGTGTTAGTAGTGTTTCCACCATTGTTGAAATGGATAAATTGCCCTTTTAAAAATATACTTCAATTTGCAGAACATAGTAAGCCGAAATATTATGTGTATAAAAATATGTGTATTTTTACTTCACCAAGGAAACAAAAGCTTTATCAGTTATCTAATATTTCCTGTTACTCATCTGAAATTTAAAGCATTAGAAAAAAACTGGTCTTTTTATTTGTTGTCAAAGTTTTATTAGTTATATTGTGCAAAAGATCATTCCTGACAGTAAGAACAATCAATGGAACAATTTGCCTCCAGAAGCTTGGGATTCTCCTTCTCTGGAGGATTTGAAAACAAAAAAGTCTGGCAGGCTTTTGTCTGCAGGGGTATCATCTGCTCGAGCAGAAGATTGGGCTATAAGACCTCCAAGGTCCTTTCCAACCCTGTTGTTCTATGTTATTTAATTTTAATAATAATAATGATGATGATGTTGTTGTTGTTTTAGTGTTTACATGTACAGAGAACTATGTAGAAATTTCAAATTCTTAAAAATTAAAGAAAATCTGGTTGCAATGTGATGTAAGAACATGAGTAGTTGAAGAGGGCAAGAAAGATGATACAGGGACTTGAAACACTCAGGAAAAAAAAGCCTGGAGGAAACTGAGAGGTTCAGTTCTAAAGAAGAGAAGGGGAGACATGATGGCCAGATTCAAGTATACACAGGGAAGGTACAGAAAAGAAGTTCAGGAACTATTTTCCAGGCCATAAAAACAAGAGCAGTTTCATATAAGTTTCCCCTCCCTAGATTTTGCCAAAATATAAAGAAGAACTTCTTGATCATAAGATATATACTGTAGGGAAATGACCGGTCTAAGAAGGCAGGGTCAAACGGATCATCAGTCTGGAGTCCTACACTCTCTAAAGAGACCTAACTCCAGCCCCTTTAATGTCTGTTGATTCTTATTGGCCTTGACTGTTAGTAGGTCAGATTCTTGTAGAGGTTGCATGGAACAAAGTTGCACTGCTTTGAACTCTATCCTGGCTCTTACTGTAGTTTCTTGTGCCTGAGATGCACAGAGGAAATATCTTTCTATAAATGGCTACCATTTGTTCTACATTGTAGAAGATTGGATTAGGCAATTCTTGTGGTGTCAACTCTGAAGCTGACCAGACCAAGGCCATTTTGAGACTTCATTGTTGCCACATTGGAGCTGAGGGGATAGGGAAGGGGGAATAGAGTAGTTGGTGTTTTGCAGGCAAAACAAAATACTTTCTCCTGGGAACCAAGGACATTTCCACAGGTGGGAGGAGGGAGAAGGAATGGAGTTACCAGGTAACCAGATGGAACCTGGATTGGACGATGTGACTGGTTGTTTGGGGAAGGAAGAATACTTCTGCTTTTAATTGGGTGAAAACCATGGGAACATTTAGAGTTGGTTTTCACCAGCCTGTGCCAATATGAAATATCCAATAACATTATTTTTTTAAGGGATCTACCTGCCTTGGAGTTATGTTCAATATGGGAGTATTACTTGGAACCCTGAAACTTGGTCTCTTTTAATTTTATAATTCTGTGAATGTATGATGTATGGTGATTAAAGAAACATCTGCATAAGTGAAATCTACCAGACAATTCAGAGTTAAATTACAGACCACATAAAGTATGCAAGTTTAGCTGCCCCTATGGTTTGTATTTAGAAGAGGAAGTTTAAATTGTTTCTCCTGTGCATTGAAGTAATGTGTGAATTCTTCAAAATAAGATTAAACATCCCGCTGTTTGCAGTCTTAATTTGGATTGGTATACCTTGTACTTCCTTTATTTAAAGAAAAATCAATGGGACAAGGATAGCTTGATTGTTGAGAACTGCAGGCATTTTACAAAAGTGCAGTTAATTAGCTACCTGGAATAATTTAGTTAGCCAAGCTGTATCAGAACAGAGAGATAATTGGGAAGACTAGAAATAAGACGGGAAAGACTTTCAAGCAAAACACAAAAGAAGTTGCCAGTCATTTGTAATCTTAAATACTATCTTGTGAAAATGCTTTATTTATTAGTACATAAAATTTAAGATACAGGTAGATACAATATTTTAACAACATCTGAAATAAAACTATAGCAGGTGAGAAGAGACAGACATAGTTCATTATACGTGTATATAGACCACACATATTTATAAAGTACATTATAAACTATAAGGAAAAGAAGATATCCACAAAAGATAGTGGTAGCGGTAGACGTCTGTAGGAGCAGACAAATGATTAAATTACATCATGGTGCAAATAACATCATTTAATTAGGTCAAATATCGGGATGCAAGCATGGAAGCACAGAATTTGTGTCATGGTGTCCTGTTGAAATTCTGGTTTCTTGAGAATATCAATGATTATAGCTATTATTTCTTTTGTTTGGAAAGGACAAGTAGTCCCATGTCAGTTTTTGAAACAGCAGGCTTACATAATTTGTAGCATGTTCTCTGTAGAAACATTATGGTCTCTTTTACTCTATGTTCCCATCCTTCTGGTAACTTGTCTTGCTGTGAAAAAAAGCAGTACTTGGAAATGCCAGGACAGAGCCCAGAATCTTTTCTATAGAAACCATACGAGCTCAGTATTAATTATATTTCTCACTGTGATCATTAGATTTGGAATTGGTCTGGACACAATAGAAAAGTTGTTCTCATTACTATCTTTTTTCTATAGGCATAGGAGGGGGTTTTTTGGATTAAAAATATATTTTAGTGTCTCATATTTAATATTTGTAGAAGATAATTTGAGAGTTTGTTTTTAGATTGCATAGAGTTAACACTTCACCATTTTCTATTAGGAATAATGATGTAATTTAAAAGTAGTGGGTAAGTGAATAATTGTCAGTCATTAAGTTTTTAGTAAGCTCACTCTAGGGGTTGCTAATTGAAGACTGAAGACTGTGGTCATTTAAGAACTGACAGTTGTATTTAACAGAGCCATCATTCTTACAGTAATTCTTGTAGATTTAACAGTGGCTATATACATACAGCTTCACCTGTGGAAAGCTGTTTTAGGAAATACTAGCTGAGTAGCACTGATATTACTTGGTAAGGTAACGAAATGTCTGCAGGGAAGCTATGAGAGCAGCAAAGGCTCTACAACCCTGAGCTACAAATATTATCATGTTCTTTAGATGTTTATTCTGCCATTTTTGAGAACTTCCCCTTCTTTGAACTTCCATATGTATGTACAGAGAACAGTTTATTTAGGATTGTTGCCAAAGAAAAGCCAACCTCCTGGACTGGTCACACAGTCTTGTTGACTTCTTTTAATTTAGTGAAAATAGCTCGGAATCAGTTAAGGTAATATCAGGAAAATAAAACTGAGCAGAACTTGTTCACATCATAATTGATGGTTTACGGGAGGATACTTAAGGAATGGTTTATAAATATAAATGGTGGCCTATTACAAAAGAATGTTTGCCAATAAAGACATTTCCTTATTAATAAAGTTGCGTCTGGGAAGTCAATATTAATATGCAATAGTTTCATCCATGTAGTATAATTGAACAACTTGGTTAATGATGGTGAATTTAATGGAACTGATTTGGATCATCATCAATAAATAACATTCATGTATGCCTAGACATTTAAAAAAAAATTGGAAGGAACTTTCCATTGGCTGCATTCATATTGTTTTTTTTCTATAAATAGCATCTTTGGCTCATTGTTCAACTATCTTAAATATTTGAGCCAAGCTCTTGTTTTTTGAAGGAAAGGCAGACATATGTCTTCTAGAAATTGGCTTGTTTTTCAGAAGTAGAACTATTCAATTATTTTATTATTCAAGAATCTGAGTAGCTCCTTATTAACTGATAAAATAGCTGTAGTTCATATTTGCAATATGCCTTCCAACTCTACATCACATTGTTGATACTTATCTATAAAAAGTAATTATAGCTTTATCAGTAAAATAAAATTGCAGGAAATCAAATGTAAATCATGTGAATGCTCAGCACAATGCCCTTTGTTAAACACTGGGGTTTGGGGTTTTTTTTAGAATTCTTTTCAGCCTTGTAAGTACTCTTTTTATCTTCCTTGGCATTTCTTTCAATAGATAGTGACCATGTCTTATAGAATAAAATTTAAAATATAAGAGCAATAAAGGTTATTTAATGGGTCAATATGAAAATAACCTAAAATTATAATATTCATTATAAACCATTTAAGGATTATCAGGATCCTGAACTAGGAAATCAATTTTCTAAATAAACTAGGCATTTAAAAATCGGAAGTCTTAAATGTTAAATGAAGAAATCACATAATTATCTCAAATTAACTGTTCCGTTTTTAAGCAGTACTTTCATTTCATGATATCTAAAATAGTATATTCCTTTATAAAATAAGCTATTAATGTTTGGTTAACAGTTCTGTGTTATTCAGGAATCAAAGGATTCAGACAATTTCAGTTCTACTTAATCCAACCTGGTTAATTTATAATAGCTATATTATTTTGTGTTTATAAATCACAGATCTCCTCTTCTTCCATCTGGCTCATTCCCAAGAAGTAGACAGGCAAAATTTTGGCATGGCTCACTAACAAGCTTTTACATGATTCCTATTAAATGTTCATTTCAGAGTCCACTTTTGCAGAAAAGAGTCTGCATAAATAGTGTGCTGTGCAATAGGCAGAGGAAGGACTGATTCAATGCGAGTTAGCAGCCAAGAAAAATGTAACTCTACACATTAGCATACATCCTGATTCTGCCCCAGTAAGATAAAATTTCCAGTCCCTTTCTAAATCAGGGGTGTCAAACTGGTGGCCTGCTGGCCTGATACATAATATCAGACCACACCCACCCCAGCTCCGCAAATGGGAAAAACATTACATGACATCAACATGATGGCATGAGTTTACACCCGATTTACGCACCCGATTTTCTGCCCTTAGGGGGAAAAAAAGGGAAATTGAGGTTGATTTTAATTGGGTATTTTAGCACAAGGGAATTTAATTTAATTCGTTTTAAATTATTGTCTTTTGTATTTTCGTATGTGTTTTAATATTTCCTTGTGCGCCGCCCCGAGTCCCTAGTGGAGATGGGAGCGGGATATAAATACAATAAACTAAACTAAACTAACTAAACACCCATGGGGTAAATCATTGAGAACTCATGGATGGATAGAGTGCTCACTGGGTGATTTACATCACAGTTGGCTCTAGTGTGGAGATTTATAAAATAGCCAGGAATGAAAAATAAATGGTTGGACTTATAAAAAGAGGTTTGCTAATTATATGTCCAAGAATTTATACCAAATATCCCTTATTCTTTTTTTCAAATTTCCTCTCTTTCCTGATCAGAAACATTAGCTTTCCATGTTTATGATGGTTAAATGCAGATGAAGATTTGGCCTGGTGATCTTTCTCAAGGATAACAAAGAAAATAAATAATTATTATTCTTCACTGACACTGCTGTTTCTATAATGAATATTACCTTTTGACCCTCTTAATCCAACATATTTCGTTAATTACTCATTCTGAGGATTATGCAATATGTTGAATTCTAAGCTAATTAAATGGGAATTTGTGCAACACACTAAGCCACCAAAAAGAAAAGAAAAAAAGAAAACCAATAGAAATTTAAAATTAGTCAAGCTTAACATGTGAAGCAAATACACCCCCTAGGATTTTGATAGAGCTGGTTAAGCATGGTGTATGAACACAATTACAATGTTCTTTAGTATACCTGCTTAGCATTCTCTTTTATACCATCATAATGACTATATTAAATCAAATATTTGAGACAAATTGACTGTTATTTATTTTACTCTTATCTGACATCTTCATTCTTTTATTATATATTTTCTATCCAGATACACTCAAAAAACCCTAAATATTATTTATCTAATATCATCATGAAAGAAATCTTGAGTTTAAGAAATTTCCAGTTGGTTATTAACAATATTTTTGAAGTATCAGTTAAACATTCAGAGATACATTTACTTAACAACTTAACCTGGTTGATTTGTAGTTCATAGAAAAGTTTTCATTTACATTGTACATTGATGCATATATGTCTGGCAACTGAGTTCTAGTTGCAGATTTCTTGCCAAGCTAATGTCAACCATAGTTTCAGATTCTATCATGCCAGCCAGATCCATTTACCACTCAGAAAGCATAAAATTAAATCCAGACATCCAGTACAACAATGCAAACTATGCTTTTGCAGTGACATATACAATAAATTAAATTATCTTCCTAGTTTCCATAAGTCAGATAAAAATGAAAGGTATTTTTACTAATGAAACACTGTGGAAAAATAAAAAGGCTTAAAGTATTACTACTTTAAGCACTAGCTTTGAGCAAGGCAATTTCTTTTATTATTAGGATTAGGTTTAAATGTTCTATTTTAATAGTTTTTATTTTTGTATTAATGGATTATTTTATTAAATTATATTAATTAAAATGAAATGTTCTGTTTTAAACAGACTTTAACACCTTTCACCCTCCAGCTTTCTATCATGTGTAGTTCCAGTCCCAATAGTGATTGTAAGTCAACTACTTGTATATATGTTTGCAGAATATTTTTGTGCTAAAAGAAAACCAATTTCACATAAAAGGTGAGAGTGGATTAACTCTTGTGCTTTCAAATATGCAAAAGTATATCTACAGAAACGAGCTAATTTTATGCTGTCAAAAATATTTTTGCATATTCTTCTGCAGTTCAAAGCAAACAGCATTCATCTCACAGATAATATTTCATATGTGGTTCATTAGTATAGAAAGTCTTTATCTTGATGAAATCTTGTTTTTTAAATCAATGATACTATATTATCAATTATAAATATATTAAATTAAAAGCAGTGTTTATAAACTAGGATTATTTCTGAAAGTTCAGTGTATTTTAGATTTGGTATCAAGCAAGTCTTCTCATTGAAGTGCTTTAATTTATAACTATTGCTATAAGAATGAATGCAGTTTTATTGTGCATCAGAGGAATGCCAATCTTTTAAAAACAATTTAGATGAAATGCTAAGAGAATGATGGCATGAGAAAGCCTTATTTATATAGGTCTAGATAAACAGGCCCAGGATAAACAGGAGAGGTAGGGGAATTGCTATTTTATAAGTATATTACAAAGATTATCCATTATATTTGACAAATGCTTATTAAAAGCCATTCTATTGGAAATCTTTAAAGTATGGGTTTTTAAAAAAAATAATTTCAGGCAAGGAACAACTATTTGGACAGTGAAAAGAAAGAAATGATGTAGTCATGGGAGGGTTTTTTTTTTTTATAGTGAGCAACTTTACCTGATGAATTAGGCTAATATACTAATATTACCATAAAACTGCTCAACAGGTTTGTTGGATGTTGAAAGAGTAACTCCTAGCAGTACGAGGCCATAAACTGCTTAGCTTTCACAAATAGCTTCCATGTTCCTTCCACACAAAAAGAAAGATGAGATTTACTACTGATAAATCTCTGCAAATAAAGTGCCATCATAATAGTTAACACTTTTTTAGCACATTGGCTGTAACGACTGCCTAGCCAGAATATTCAGGAACCTGACATCCTAACCTCATATTATGAAAAGTTTTCTTGTACCTGTTAAAAGAAGGAGACAGTCTTGTTCCATGCTTTCAAGTTTGCAGATTCATGTATTACTAATCATTAGTTGCATCTCTCTTGCGCACGTTTTGATTTTGTGGGAACCTTGGCTTAGTTACTGACTTTGCATAGGTGCTTGCCAACATGTTGCATAAGCAGATGGACCTGTTGAGCAAGGTCTGTTAAGTTAATCAGTTTATATACCTTATACTGTAATTTTGATCTTTCTAGAAAACAAAACCATGGCAACAAAGGAGAAGCTGCAGTGTTTGAAAGATTTTCACAAGGATATCCTTAAACCTTCCCCTGGCAAGAGCCCTGGGACACGGCCTGAGGATGAGGCGGAGGGAAAGCCACCCCAGCGGGAAAAATGGGCCAGCAAGATTGATTTTCTGTTGTCCGTAGCTGGAGGGTTTATTGGATTAGGCAATGTTTGGCGATTTCCGTATCTCTGCTACAAAAATGGCGGAGGTGAGTATCCTCATTGTTATCCTCGTAGTTACTTAATGGTCTGAATGGTTATTTTACCAACTCATAAAATTGTCCTAATCATCCTTCTGTTTTTTCCCTTCTACAGGTGCATTTCTCATACCTTATTTCATTTTTCTGTTTGGGGGAGGTCTTCCTGTATTCTTCCTGGAAGTGGCCCTAGGACAATATACCTCTGAAGGAGGAATTACATGCTGGGAAAAGATCTGCCCTATTTTCTCTGGTTGGTTGTTTATCTACTTCTTCCTTAATTCTTAGTATGTTAGGAGGTTCTGTTAGAGTGGTAGGTTAACACAGAAAGGAAGAGTGGGTGGGTGGATGGGATGCTATGCAAAATGGAGAAGCCTTGGTTTTTAATAGCAGAGAAGGAGATTGATCTGAAACTCTTTACCCATTCATTTCCTTCCATCCATGTGAGAGGCTGTCTCATGCATTTCAGGGTGAAAAAGAATAGAGGTGGTAGAACAACTGGTTCAAGGAAAAAGCCTGCTTGACACTTTAAATAAAAATAAAGCACTTTAAACCAAAATCTAAAGTCATTATTCTCAAAGGAATTGAAATCTTCTCAAAAGCCGTATAATAATGCAATTTAACAGATAGCGTTTTTCCCCCCAGCAAAACTTTTCCCTATACTGTATGACCTTTCTGAATATTTAAGGATTTTCATTAACATCATTACAAAGGTATTAACATATTTAATTATTTATTTGTATTACATTTTGTTCCTTTTTAATTGACAACCAAATGGCCTTAAATATAAATCTAAAACATTGCCTTTTAATTTTGTCCCCTTCCTTCCTTCCTTCCTTCCTTCCTTCCTTCCTTCCTTCCTTCCTTCCTTCCTTCCTTCCTTCCTTCCTTC
>JAPKID020002142.1:0-13698 GCA_026931265.2 Tropidonophis doriae | reverse complement strand
CTGCCAACACCGACTGCGAACGCCCGGAGAGGCGTTCGCTCCATTCGCTCCGTTTCGCTCCATTCTATTAAGTAAAACAAGAAGAAAAAAAAGCAAAGACCCAACACTCCCATTGTATCAAAAGGATCTTGGCTACTTGAGATTGGTGTAACCTTGACTTCTTGCTGTGGGTTCTTTGGTGCAACTGTGATTCAATATAACCTCCTTGGTGCTCTCTGAGTTTGGTTGTTTCCTTGCAGACATTTTATTACCTAAAGTAGGCCTGCAAGAAAAATCTGCAAGGAAACAATCAAGCTCTAGGGCACCAGAAACCCCTCATTTCAACCTGGAGCTACAAATATTCTCCTTTATTGGTATCAATATAACCTGCTAGCTTTGAAAATTATCATTTAAATCCTTTCCATTAATTGGTGAGTTTGCCACCACATTCTAGCAGGGTGGAGAAAATATGAAGCTCTGCTATCTGATGGCTCCCTGAGGGTGACACTCCCAGTTTCCTTCAGGAAAACATGGACCTTTATTCATTTGTTCAGCCCAGCACTCTTGCAATGTACAGAAAACGTAACCTTAAGCACACGAGGAAGAATTGTTATCAAGACAATGGAGAAATAAAAGAAATCTGGGGTAGAACTATATTCCAAGCAAGTGTCAGGGTTCCAAGTAATAGATCCACAGCAAGCAGATTCTACTCCAAGGAAGGTAGATTCCTCGAAGGATAGCTTTATTGGAAATATTATATTGGCACATATCTGGTAAAAATCAACTCTAAAGGTTCCCATGGTTTTCACCTAGTTAAAAGAGAAAGTTTTTCCACAACCCCAAACAGTCACATGGTCCAATCAAAATGCTGTCTAGTTCTCTGGTGACCTCCCTCCTTCTTTCACAGTCCAGGTGTGAGAATGTCCTTGGTTCTCAAGAGAAAGTATTTTATTTTGGCTGCACAAACCCCTCTATCTCTAATCCTCCCTCCCTTTCTTTCAATTCCAGTGTGACAACACTGAAGCGCCAATATGGCTCCGGTCAAGTCAGTTTCAGGATTGACAGCAAGTATCTCAGATAAGACCCTGCCTATTCTCATGAAGAAAGAGAAAGAAGAAGTACTTCAGGCATAGAAGATTTTGTTATTGTAGCCATATAATAAAAGTAGCACTAGCATTTGTGATTTTGGTTTCCTAGTCCTAGTACCTTGACATCCCATAGTACTTCTTTACTAAGATGGTAAGGCGGGCCCTTATTGCACATTTGGGTATTTGCAAGCTTTATATTTATGAGTGAGCTGCTGTGTATATACTGTATTTTTCAGACTATAAAACGCACCGGACTATATGGCACACCTAGATTTAGAGGAGGAAAACAAGAAAAAAATAGTTTTTGGCCTCCCTAGCCCCCAGAAGCACTTTGCACTTTTTTGCACTTTGCAAAAATGGGTGCGTTTCTGGCCTGCAGAGTGCTTCTGAGGGCCAGGGGTGCACTGACGGTTCAGGAGGCCAAAAATGGGCCCATACTTGTGTGAATAGTTCTTAAGAAAGTTACCCATCACTACCACATTTTGAACTCAAAAGAAATCTATACAGTTTATTAACAAGGTTGCTGGATAGAGACAAAATACAGCAAGATTTTTGTTTCTTTTTAATTCTGGTTGAGAACTCTACTATGTACAAGAAATAAAACACTGTGAAGTTAAAAGTTCACCACATCTATGAAAGAAGACAATATGGAATTCCACTTAGTTGAATGACAGACTTTTGCCACCTGCCTCATTCATTGTTTTTTACACCAATACGTTTACCAGCAGTATAAAATGTATTTCTTCTGGGGGGGATTGCACAATTTTGGAATGCCCCCTACATCTAAAATTTTAATAATACTGTAATTCAGAAAAAAAAAGGCCATAGGGAGTAGGCCCATGATAACACTTATCTTTCAGCTGCAAAGAAATAGTCAAAAAATTCTACCAGTTCCCTCAAGTTTGTGTCCTGGCCTCTCCACGGACCCTTATCTTATCCAGCTGTAATTATAGATCAGATTACAAACAGGCCTAGAAGGGGAACTGGAGATACAGTAAGGCCTTCGGGGCCCAATCAAAAGTCTTGAAATACAGTAAGGGCTTCAGAAACACATTCTGTTTTCTTGGGTTTGTGGAGAAGGAACCACAACTTGTTTACACTTAGACAGTCTTTGTTTTAAAACAGTGTTTTAAAACCTGTACCTACCAAAGCTGCCAGTTTTTCCAAAGAGCCATGCTTGCTGGGAGCTATCAAAGCTGAAATCTTACACATCTGGAAAGCACCAAGTTGGGAAGGATCATGCTACAGCTTGAAACGCTATGAGAATTTGCTTTCCAAACCGTTGACGTACTTTCAGGAGATTGACTTACTCTGATCAAAAGCAGCTTTTCCGGCATTTTCGACTAGCCTGAAAGGGGTTTATTTCAATTAACACTCATTTCTTGCAGTTTAATCGCACAGGAGTCACTGTGGTCATTAAACAATCTAGTTTAAACTAGATTCAGAAGCGCAATCCTTAGTTCATTTCACTCCTTAGGATTACAGGACAGTATTGGTGAAGGCAGCCAGCTGGCCTCAACATTACACTTTATCTCCCTTCTCTGCCTCCCTCAGGCCTGCCAACAGGTTTCTCCCCAAAAAAATCTTTAGACAAAAAAAGGACCACATTGCCTGGGAAGTTTGCCACTGCAGACCCAGCCATTAATTAGAAAGCAGCTCAGCCCCTTTTCTAAACAAGCCACAGATCTTGGACACCAAGAAAGAATACACACAGGGAAAATGCTGTTACCAAGCCTAGCCCAGAATAACTTGAAATCTATCAAACCTGAAAGTATTTTTCAAGCCACATCTTTTCTAAAACCAAAATGGTATATTGGCTCGACTTTCTTTTTATTTCTGATAAAAACACAATCATTCAATTCATATCCTGAACAAAAGTTTATTCACATATGACGATCTGAGGGTTATAAAATGAATATTGCATTTTGAACGGGATAAATGACATTCTTAGCTTAGTGTGTAGAAACCAACTATATTTTGGGAACCATCCTGTCATTATACATTTGCATTGTATAAGTTACCTGGGGGCAGAATTAAGGGAGGGGAGCTGTTTGCAGAACTTGGAGATATAACAACAATGAATAAGGCATACATACCGTATGTTTCTAAACCTGTTTCTTATTGCAATAGAAATAACTTTCCTACATCCTTCAATATGGGGATACTGTGATACTTGTAAATGCAAGGACTTTTTTCCAGCACCACTATAACTTCAAATCAAAAGCTGGGGACTACTTGTATTTTAATATTTTACGGTAACAGCCTTTAACAAGTCATGTTTACCTATCAGGGGCAGGTATTATTAGAAAGGGCGAAATGACCAATAGCTAGAGAAGGAAGGAATGCACCAATTTCCTCAAGGATTCCAATCTCCACAATGTAGCTCTGTCTCTCTCTTATACACTCAGTTACAAAACAGACTACAGGAAATGGATGCTGATTTAACTATCTTATGTTGGATATTATTTCCCCAATGAATATTTATAATATACTCCTACATAGCTTAAATTCCACCACCTCTTAATCACACAATCGTAAGTATATCGCAAAAAAAACCAACCCTCTTCTCAATTTTATCATTCCAGCCCATCAAACAAGAAAAATTAACTGGGATGTTTCACATGTATTCATGTATTCATTCATTCCTTTTCCAGGAAGGAAATCAAGACTCATAACATTTGAATTCACATTTTTTCATTATTTCATCATTCCTTTTATTTTGCTAAAAGTAAAGGTAAAGGTTCCCCTCACACATATGTGCTAGTCATTCCCGACTCTAGGGGGAGGTACTCATCTCCATTTATTTATTTTATTTTTATTTTTCAAATTTATACCCCGCCCTTCTCCTAAAAAAGGACCCAGGGCGATTTCAAAGCTGAAGAGCCTGTGTGTCCGAAGACATCTCTGTGGTCATGTGGTCGGCATAACTAAACACTGTTACCTTCTCACCAAAGTGGTCCCTATTTTTCTACTTGCATTTTTGTGTGCTTTCGAACTACTAGGTTGGCAAAAGCTGGGACAAGTAATGGGAGCTCACTACATTACACGGTGCTAGTGATTTGAACCGCCAACCTGCCGACCTTTCTGATTGACAAACTCAGTGTCTTAGCCACTGAGCCACTGCATCCCTGCTTTACCTTGCTACTGTAGCCCCAAAAAGATATATCTAAAATCAAGAGAAATAAGCAATTCACTTTTACTCTAGAATCAGACAAAACTTATGGAATTAATTTAAAAAGGTCATATCCCAACAAAGACAGCATTTTTTAAAAAATCAAAGCTTTGAAAGGACATGGGCATGGTAAGCAAAGTTCAGCTGTTTGTCATTCCTATAGAAACAGACACTGAAAGCTGAGCCTCATCTTTAACAATTCATATTCTACAGCTGCACACCCATTCACCTCCGTACCTCACCTGATATTGCAATGGCTTTTGCACACAAAAAATGTCCTTCCAAAAAGGATGTGGAAAACGTATTAATGTAAGTACAGAAAAATAAGAGTTAATCTCCAAAACCAAGCCCCCCTTCTCATGTTTCTATTTCATACTCTCCCATTTGCAGGACTTAAGTGTTCATAGTGCCCAGAATTACAAAAGCAGCACCAATCTTCTGCAGTAAATCCTGTCTCACCTAGTGAGGTTTCTCCACATTTCTTCATAGCCTCGAATTCAGCTAGTATCACATGCTTTAAGCAAACCCTCAGGATAATTATGTGCCATTATATTTAATTTTTGGATGCAAAAATGGATGCATTCGCTATTTTTTTGCTGCAAAGGCATGTGATTAGGCAATGGCTGAGCTCTCAGGTAACTAGGCCTCCAGATTCAGATTTTAATGGTTACTCCAAGTATGGTCAACCTCAGTCTTCCCTTATATTGAGTACACAAATTAAATATTATCTCTTAAAAGAGAACAAAACAATTGTTGTCTCTCTCCATCGCTGTCCTCAAACCAATAAACGTCACATAATATGGGGAAAATATTGGACAAAAGTCCATTATTTGAAAAATGCCAAAAAAAGGAGGAAGTCACACCATTCCAATAGCAGTATTTCAGGAAGTATTGCCATAATGTTTAGTTCCCCTTAAGCACCAGCTAAAATGAAACTATTAAGTATGTGTCAAGTACCGTATTTTCCGGCGTATAAGCTCCCCGGACGGCAGTCAGAAACAGAGCGGGGAGGCGAGAGGCAGCATGTGAAGGTCCACACCACGCGCTCCTCCGCTATGTTTCTGACTGCCGGCCGGGGAGCCAGGCGGCAGTCAGAAACGGAGCGGAGGAGCTGCGCTCCTCAGCTGTTTCTGACTGCCTCACGTATACTCGGCATATAAGACGACCCCCGATTTTCAGTTGACTTTTTGGGGTTTCAAATGTCGTCTTATATGCCGGAATATACGGTAATAAAAAAGCATTAGGTCTCTATCAAATACCTGTTGCTCCTCAGAAGCAATTCCAAAAACACAAGATGTGCAAATTAAAATTTTGCTCAACTAAGGAGACACTTAAGTACTCATTTCTGTATGGAAGAAACACAAAACTTTTGATGACTCTTATGGGAATTTGTACTGTGTCTGTTGCTTGGTTTTAATGTTTTTGTTACCGTTTTACGGTTTGCAACCCAGCATCCATTGGGAACAGGACAACTTCAAATTGCTGAAAAAAATTAAATACTGCCCCTTTTTGAATGCGGGCACATTCTTGATCATCCCCTTGCTTGCGTCTACTTCTTCTAGCCTAATGTCCTCTGCAGTATCACCTGGCTTTAGAAAGCCAACATATAGGTACCTTCAAAGCAGCAATCTAAGACTTCCCCATCTGTATTACACACCCACTTCAGGAAATCAGGTATGACAGCTTCTGCTATCATCCTCACCACCACCACCACATGCAACACAATGCAACCTCTTGTGAAGAATGCTAGCAAGAGAGATAAGGCCCAGTTGCCGAACTTGCCTTAGTGCTGATGTTTTCCCGCTTGGTCCCTGGTTTGCTTCTTCTCAATTTGATAGAGGGAGAACGAAGTAAATTTTTTATTCTGCTCGTTATGGTGGAGCCTTCAACCGACATCATAGTCTCAGTGGGGAGAAAACACAGCCCGCTCTCAAATGCCTTCCACAAAGAAGCTCTGGAGGGCTGGATTTCACATCACTTTCAGGAGACTCCAGACCTTCTTCTTTTACTTCATCATAGGGCTTCCACTCCAGGACATCTGCTCTGCGATATGGCTATGCACAGTTCTTCTTAGTTCAAAAGACCAAGATCAAAACACACCTTTGGGAAATGAAAAAGGGAGGGGGAGAGAACCAAGGTAAACCAATAATACAATCTCACAAGCATCTTATTTAGAATTCATATAAAGTCACCACCATTCCCCCACTGCCTACAGTTTACAAAACGTGGCTGTTTTAAAAATGGGTGTGTGCGTGTGACTGTAATACAAAAATCAACATTTAAAGGCAGCCCACTGCTCCAGCTTTGGAGGTAAGGGACAATTCCCCCTAACAACTGTATGGGGACATCAACCACATTTCACCAAACACGGAGTCCAAATCCAACTTCATCTAATCTTAATCTGTAACTCAAAGCCATGCAAAATGTACAAAAATTGAATTCCTTAATTCCTGATGTAGTTAATTATAGGTATTTATAAAGGTAGCTTAATAGTCAAACCAGAATACTTGGCAGGAGAGGACAGCTTTGCAAATTTCCCAGGAAATTCCTTCCTACCACTCTGCCTGGAGTTAACAACACAGTTACCTTGTTGCAAATGCTTAAGGATTACCCTTCTAAGAAACAGAAATCAGACACCTAAACCAAGTAAACCAAAATAATACCGTTGGCAATTCGATCAACTCATGGGTTTTGAGCTCGGCTTTCAATACAGTGGGCATTTGTCAAGCCTAAAAGACGATTCACTGCTGCAAACTGCAAACCCTTCACTTAACGCATTCAAAAGACAACCATCCAAGGATATTAGAGCTTGACCCCCCCTTCAAAAAAAAAAAACACCTTCTCAATGACTGTGAAGTCAATTAAAGGAACCGGACGGAGATTTCCCAATAGAAGTTTGCGTGAAACCTCTTTGCCATCCGCGAAGGCGAGGAAGGCACAAAGGGAGGTCGAACGTAACACCAATGAAGAAAAGCCCTTGCAAGGGCTTTTTTTCGGGCCAACAATAGGAGGACGAGGATGGAGAAATCCGCCAGCCATTCAGTCAGACCCGTTTTCTGCCTTAAAAGCCACGAAACGCAGCTTCTCGCTTTAAAAGAGGGGGGAGAAAGGGGGGGGAGTCAACCATTGTTACCTTGGAAAGGGGGCATCGGCGCTCCGTAGAGGAAGGGTAAAGGGGGAAGAAGAAGCGAGCCCTCTCCCCCAGGTCTCCTCCATGCAGCCGGGTTTTCGTCCTTTCGCGAGCCACGGCCGCGTTCAAAACTGCGCCCCTTGCCTTCCCGGCGCTCCCGCCTGACGCCTTTATTTCTCTAGCCGGCTCGGCTTTGCGGGCTTCCCAAAACGGGGGGGGGGGGTGTCCCTGGGAGCCCTCCAGCTGCAGGGGGAAGCTGGGGAGCTCCCTCTCGGCGGAGGGGGAAGCGACCGAGGCGAGAGGTGGGAAAGAGAAAAGGGCTGCCTGGCTTCCCTCGCTTTTCGAGGCTTGCCTGCTTGCTTGCTTGCTCGCTCGCAGCCGGTCCTCCTCGCAGCTCCTCACGCCCGTTGACAGCAACGGCTTTTTGGCGAAGTCGGCGGATCTCCCGTGCCGGGAAGGCTGCCAAAGCGATCCCCGCCTCCCCGCCGAGCGCCCCGGGATCGTCCCTCTCTCCTTGGGCTCCTCCTCCTCCTCCTCCTCCTTCGCTCAGCTGTTTCTTCTCGGCGAGTGCCGAGCTGGCGACCCCTCTCTGCCGCCTGCGGCTGCCCTCCCCCCTCCCCCACCCCGGTTAGTACGTATCCCCTCTGGGGCTCGCCTGGCTCTTGACAGCGCCGTCCCCGCCAGCCCGCCCGCCAGCCAGCCCAGCCAGCCCAGCCAGCCGGATTCCGCGGAGGCTATGGTGGCCTACACGGACCAAACGCCGAAACGGAGAGACGAAACCACCAGCCAGCCCCGGCCGGCCTCCTTTGATTTCACGGCGTCGATTTCCACGGCGGGCGGGAAATGGAGGGGAATGGATTTGACGACCGCAGAGCTGCAGGAAGAAGGCGGCTTCTTTTCACGGCGGGGGAGAAACCCGGGCGAACGTTTTGCCCGCCCTCTGGCTGGCTGGCTGCTTGGCTTGAATCGGCAAGCCAAAATCAAACCGGTTTGGAGATCTTCCCCGTCTAAAAAACACCTGGACGTGTTTTTAGACGGAGCCCAAGCCAGGAGCCCAGTTGAGGTCTCCACAATAGATGATGAACGACTTTATGAGGTGGGGTTTGCCAACTTTTTCTCCAAACCTCGGCAAGGGGACCCTTTGCTATAAGAAATGTATGGAATACAGGAAAATAAAACACACACACACACCTTTTTTTTTAAACCACCCTGAAAGGAATTCTGAAAACAGGGGCTTCCTCCATACTAAGATGACCAGATTTTAACATTGGTAAAGCAGGACACCATTGGGGAGGTGGGGGGGTGCTAGACTTTTTGCCACCACTATAAAATATAAATAATACTGTCTGCTAAATTCAAGAAAATTTATGTATTTATGAAATAAATAAATAAATTACTTATCTAAATTATCTGAATAGCTGGCAAAATAGCCACATGGCTGCTGAAAAACATATATTCCCTTCCCGTTCTCCCACCGTTCCCTTGCTTGTTGTGCATTCTTTCAAAAAATCGGGGCTTTTTTAAAACACCGTGGGACACGGGACAAATTGTTAAAAATAGGGACTGTCCCGCCAAAAGCGGGATGTCTGGTCACCTTATCCATACAGGTAGTCCTCAACTTAATGACAGGTCCTTCAGCGACTGTTCAAAGTTACAATGGCACTGAAAAAAGGGACCTACGACCATTTTTCACACTTACGAGCATTGCAGCCTCCCCAGGATCACATATATTAAAATTCAAATGCTTGGCAATTGGCTTTTGCTTGTGATTGTTGCAGTATGCTGGGATCATGTGATCAGCTTTTGCAATCAAAGTCAATGGGGAAGGCAGATTCACGTAACAAACGTGTTACTGATTTCACACAACTGCAACGATTCATGTAACCCTGGAAAATCATAAAATGGGCCAAATGTTTCACTTAGCAACATAAATGCTGGGCTCAATTGTGGTCTTAACTCAAGGACTATCTGTACCTGAAAGCCAAATTTGGTCGTTGCACTAATTCAAGTACTGTACATTTGCCTAAGTTTGCACAACCTGCTAAGCTTTTGTGTGATTTGCTTAGTTTCGACTTAACAACATAAGATTTGAACCATGCCTTGCAATTTAGGTGCTCTGTGGCACCAATCAAGTAAACTATAGGTAAGCAAAATGTGGTTATACTACATGCTATCTGAAGTGCTCTATTGTTCAGTCATCTTGCATCAGAAGGAAGTGACTTGATTAAAGGTAATTTACTACCAATTAAATCCACCACCATTTCTGCAATAAGCTAACCTATGCAAAGGTCTACCGGAAGTAGGCTTAAATTTCTAGATTTTTCTCCCCTGGTTTTTATATGTCTGGAGAATGTAATAGGGCAAAGATAGGTTCAGCTCTCCTCCAGCCTAATTATTTCTTGGCAAACAATAAGGATGCTGACTAAGAATTTAGTTTTAGTCTGCTTTCCTAAAAGTGTTTACAAATGCTACACTTCTTTTGGCAATCAACTGTCTTTACTTCCTTATAATGACCATTAAATTAGTCAGCAGACATGTGCCTTGCTCAGCATATATCAAGTTGCAAGTGTGCTTACGTTTAAAAGCAGCACAAAGTAAATAACAGTTTTATTTAAGCTCAAATGGTTAACTACATCTTTCTGGGAACAAACTCAGAATGCAACCAGAGTAGATCTCGGTCATGAAACATTTAAGAATGCTTTGATATCTCTTTAAAAGTTCTTGTCGCAGTACAGTTATCTATTACTTTCATAGCTGCCTTTTCTGACTTTTTCTCTTTCAGGATGTCACAATCCAGTACATGTTTTACACATGGTATTTCTGTCTTCCTAGGCAACAGATGTTAAAGCTGTAATCCTACATAAATTTATAGGGGTGGCCATAGGATTCCCAGCTGCATCTCAGACCCTTTCATTACAGGTTTATTTCTAAAAGTGCTTATCAGATCATATTTGCTTTCATTTTATTCCCTGTGTGTCCCATCAAAGGAGAAAAGTGTTGCACTGGAAGCTACACTAGAACAGAACAGAACAACAGTCATAAGAGACCTTGGAGGTCTTCTAACCCAAGCCCCTACTCAGGCAGGAAATCCTATATCATTTCAGACAAATGATTGTCCAATCTCCTCTTAAAAACTTCCAGTATTGAAGCATTCACAACTTCTGGAAGCAAATTGTTCCATTGATTAATTGTTCTGTCAGGAAATTTCTCCTTAGTTCTAGGTTGCTTCTCTCCTTGATTATTTTCCACCCATTGCTTCTTGTTCTGCCCTCAGGTATTTTGGAGAATAGCTTGACTCCCTCTTCTATGTGACAACACAAAGAAGTAAACTCATGTAGAAAGACACAGTACTGTATAAAGCACTTTCACAAACTAATAAATATGATTACCAAACTGGAATGTCTGTTAAAAAGGATTAGGCAACTTCACAGAGAAAATAATCCCAAATCTGTAATTGTGTAATACCTTGTGTAGGATCAACCAAAATAGCACACAAAGATCTACAATGTTCACAGGTGGGGAAAAAGCAAGGTACCCCAAGGTCTAGGTCAGGGATTTATATCATGAGGTTTGGCTAGGTGGCTCAGTGGCTAAGATGCTGAGCTTGTCAATCAGAAAGGTTGGCGGTTTGAATCCCTAGTATAGATCTCCTGTGTGAGCAGGGGGTTGGACTAGATGACCTCCAAGATCCCTTCCAACTCTGGTTAATGGTAACTCTATTACCATTAATTCAGTCAAGATGGTATGAAGTACTAATACCCTTCTAGAAAGCCTTAGTAAGGCCTGACTATGACTCACTTTTGAACATACAGTAAGTGCCAGCAGCCTAGTGTTTTATAAGAGATGGCACACTAGAGCATTCACTTTCACAGACCTGGTTTAGAGAACCTCCTACTGTCTTATCAGGAAAGGTATCAGCCCACATTTTGTAAGAGTGTAATTTGACGCTGCACCATGATTGCCAAACCAAGCAAACTAGAAATAGCCAGAGTAACGAAACACAAGTGCTGTATTCCAAATCTTCGTATGACTGCAGACTAAATGGATCACCTGCCTTTCAGTCCCTCTTTACCAACGCTACATGCAGCCAAAACCTATATGAAAGCATTGTGTTTTCCTTTCCTAGCAGGCCTTTCTAACGCTTGGTGCTTCTCCTTACTTCTTTTTTACGTGCTGTATTTTTCTTTTCTCTATCCTAGCTTGTGAGGTTTGTGCAAAAATATTTTGCCTGGTATCCCATTTTATGTGTATTTTTTAAAATCTTTAATCTAACCCTAAATAATGAGTGGGGGAAATAAGGTGAGGAGTGCCATAACCAGTATTTCTCATTGGCTGAGAAAGGAAGGAAAGAAATGCACCTGGAAGCCCAGGGGAGGAACGGTGCACTTTTCAAAACAGGGCTGTGACTCAAAGAGTTTTAAAATGATCGGAGGAGATCAGTTCCCATCTCTGCAATAAATCTTCATTTGTTTGCTTGTTTTGGCCTGGAGTAGAGATTAGCTTGTTTTAAAGCTTTCTCCCAAATACTTGCCCAAGGTTAAAAGTTACACCTTTTTTTCTTTGTTTTTGGAACAGTGTTCTACTACAGTTGATGAAACTTTATTCTGAGTCATCTTAAAGACTGCTGCCTCAATATCAGAAGAGATCTTAACTCTCACATCTGTCATCCATGTTCAGACGTGGCACGGAAGAAACGGAAACGAAGGCCCTGCCCTGACCGGTATGCAGTATATGGTGGGAAGATTGCTGAGAATGAAGGCAATAGCGCTTCCAGAAAGGGTCTTTTTTGGACATGCCTGTTAAAGGTAGAACTGCTTTTTAAACATGGGGCTTTTTTTTTCTTTTTAAGAAATATGTTCCTTTATTTATTTATTTCTTAGTTCAGTTCAGATTCTGTAGTCCTCCTCCTCCTCCTCTTCTCCACAAGCCGGAGGTGGGTTCCTACTGGTTCACTCAGGTTCGGCTGAGTAGATAGTACCTCAGCTGCCCACATCTCCAAACCGGTTCTACTGGCAGTGCCATAGGCACCACCATGTTGTTTTTTGCTTCTGCGCATGCGCAGAAGTAATTTTTCCACTATTGCGCATCTGCGCATGCACAAAGCACACATGTGAAGCATGTGCATACATGCGCTTAGCACATACACACACACACACACACACATGCTAAGCACACACGCACCCAAAGTGCATCCCTGAGCGAACCAGTAGTAAAAGAATCTGGAGTCCACCCCTGCCACAAGCATATCATACTTTCTGACCTGTCACAATATTTCCCTTACTATCTGGAAACAAAAGGAAATATGTCTCCCTCACAGAATAGCCATACTGTTTGAAGCTCCATAACACAAGTAGAGCTGACACTTTATAAGCGGTGATTTGCAATCTTGTGGAGAAGACTGCAAGTAGCAAAAGGAGGCCTTCCATCATCCGTCACCCCATTTTTGTCAAACTTACTTTTGATCCACAGTGTGCTGTTTGCACCACTTGGGCCTTGGGTTATGTATTAAATGCCCTAAGGTTTCTTATGTCAACGTTTGCATTTAGCCATTGATCAACTGTAAAGCAAGAGTTCTCGAGGCAATGTATCTTCATATATGATTAAAAGTGAAATTATAAAATATACCAGACAATATCATTCAAACCTCTACAGAAAGCTGCAGAATGGCTACGTTACAAATCAAGAGCAACAATAATAACTGTAGTAAATACAGTATAAAAATATTGATAAAGTGTTTGTGCATTTAAATACTTCATCCCCTAATAATCTTGCAAATCAAATATCTCTTGGGTCTCCTTCCAATACTGAATTTATTTCTGGTTTGTGTACGCCATAAATTAAACGGTCTTACATTATGCACATTTACACAAAGATAATTACATTGTTGAAAGCTTTTATCTCTTTAAAGTGTTTTAGGGTTGCCTTCTAGATAGTGAGGAAAACCTGTATTGTGTTTTACTTTAAAGATCAATGCAGGAGAGGAGAACCATCCGTTCCCCCTTTCCTTCATTGTTCATCCATTAAAATAGCACGGTTGGGATAACTACATTGGAATGCCTGGCATATGATTGTCTCCCAATTCCAATCAGCAAAATGCATGACAATACAATACAATAGCAGAGTTGGAAGGGACCTTGGAGGTCATCTAGTCCAACCCTCTGCCTAGGCAGGAAATCCTATACCATTTCAGACAAATGGTTATCCAATATCTTCTTAAAGACTTTCAGTGTTGGGGCATTCACAACTTCTGGGGGCAAGCTGTTCCACTGATTAATTGTTCTGTCAGGAAATTTCTCCTCAGTTCTAAGTTGCTTCTCTCCTTGATTAGT
>JAPKID020002141.1:0-13698 GCA_026931265.2 Tropidonophis doriae | reverse complement strand
GTCCCAACAGATGCATTTCCCTAACAGATGCAGGGACCACCTGCCTCTCTGCTCTGGTGGGCTGGATAGATGTACTGAGGAGAGGCAGTCCTTCAAATAAGCTGGCTCCAATCTATGTAGGACTTTAAAGGTGATAGCCAGCACCTTGAATTGCATCCAAAGCAAATTGGCAACCAGTTCCCGCAAAAGAGATGACACATACACAAATTCAGGCTTGCTCAAAACTATGCAGGCTGCTGCATTTTGAGTGACTGAAGCTTTCTAGATACTCTTCAAAGGCAGTCCCATGTAGGGGGCATTACAATAGTCCAAACAGGAGATGACCAGGTCATGAGTGTGAGAAAGTGTGATGGAATGTGCACCTGGAGGAGCAGTGGGGGAGACTTTTGGCAACAGAGCTTTTTTTCCCACTTGAAAACTGGATTAAGAAATTGTGTAGTCCTAAAAGGAATGGAGGACTGGGATGGGGGTGTGGGGGGAGATTCAGGATAGCCACTTCCTAGAATCTCTCAGGATATATCTAATAGGTTTAGACATTTATACCTTTAGTTTGGCAAGACTCTGTTCATTAAGTGTAAGCAAATAAAGGACTGGACTTGATTGGACTTTTCTGTGTCATCTCCGGGCTTGGGCCTGACAGAAAGGCCTGTTGGTTTAGGAATGGGTGTAACTAATGCACAACAAGCATTGTGCATGTCTGCCATCTGCTCCTCAATCAGGAGTCAGAAATTCAGGATAACTCCTGATTACGCACTAGATCTGTCTGCAACCCCAATTGATAATTCCCCAAAATTATATGGCAAAACATGTCTCCAAGTGTATTATCTAATTGCTTCAGCTTGGTTATAATTTCCTCAATTCGATTTGGTGGTGCTGGATCAGAACCAGCAGATGCCCCACAATCCCACCAAGGCTTCTATATATTACCACCACGCTGACTTGTCTATCTCCCCTATCATTTTTATTTCTTGTTTAACAGGCAGCTTGCAACTGTGGCTGTGTAGCTTCATCATCACCTTGGGTGTTTCTAGTGCTCCAAGCTTCCAGCATGAACCTTCAATCTTGTATTCATGAATACCTGCCAGACTGAGGGTGGAACAGATGCTCCTTATAAGAGCTTTGACCTATCTGCCACATTCAAGACAAAAGTACACATTAAGTTAAATAACACTTTCAAGGCCTGCTCAGAGCTGCCACTTTTAGGATAGACCAACACGTTTTAATAGCAGCCTGTCTAAAAAGGGTATTTGAAAAGTCCACAATTGCACTCATTTTATTTGAAGAAGAAACCTAACCTTGCAGTTGCTGCCCTTGAGGAATACAGGAGAGCAGTCAAAAGAGGACATTGGATAGCACATTGTCTTCTGTTCTCCTCCCTTGCAATAGATGGTAGGAGACCAGGACAGATGATAGATTTTGGAAAATCCTTTATTTAAAAAAAAAGAATGTTCCTCATCTTTTGAGCAGTCATTTCTGGACAGAAAACAACAATGGCATGACATTTGCTGTCCCCATTTTCAAGTCCTATCTTGTTCTGAGCCATGGTAGATCATCTGGATTATACATAGATGTCTTTCTATAACAATTGGTTGAATTTCACCCCCATTGGTTTAGCCCAATTATCTCCCACTACCTGGAAATCATAGTAGTGTACTACCAATAATGAATGGGGTGGGATGTCTGACTGTAGGACACTTTCCATAATCTCTTGCCTTTTTCATTTCCGGAGATTGTCCAGATTTGGTTTCTGGAGATTTGGATATAGCCTGAGTGAAAAGCATCAAATCAGAAATTATCTCCTCTCCTCTCCTTTCCTCTCACCTCATTTGCCACTGCTCCTCAACTAACTTCCAGATTTCACTATGATCTGTTCAGCAGGCAGTAGGAGAGAAGGTGCAATGATCTCATTAGTTTACTCTCTGGGATGAAATAAGATTATGAACAATTGCTCTAAGATATTTAATGATTTTACTGTCTGTCTTATTAAAATGCTAATAATATATACAGCATATATATATATATGTAACTACAATAGATTTTTATATATGTATCTAAATTTTATCTCTGTGACAAAGGCTTCAAAAGAAAGTAAATTAAGCATAATTCTGCTGCTCTATTTAAAAATTAGTTGTATGATACTGAAATAAGGCAATTAAGGGTTAAACATGTTTTTATGTCTTAAAATTTAGGAACCATGTGCATGAGAATTTAAATATACACTTAATATTCTAATTGCTTTACAATATTCTTGGTTGCAAATTTCTGAAGTCATTCCTTCTGATATGTAGGTGGGACTGTATACAAATGATGTCTTCATAATTATTGCTAGTTTTGCTGTAGGAACTGAAGTTGTCACAGTGCAAAATGAAGAATTTGCAACCAAGCTGAAGAAATGCTAGAAAGAAAGGGGGACAAAATCACCCAAGTGGTGTCAGAGGGATAGCAGTAGCAAATGGGGTGTTAGAATGTCATACTAATCAATATTGAATGAGTGAGGAAACAAATTATGGACATCCAATATTAAGCATTAAATAAAGAACTGGAATTGCCTTGCAAATCTGTAAAGGAATTCACACAAAGAGCAAATGAATTTATGCAAGCCAAGTCCAGGCACTAAGAAGCTATCTTTGCATTAATTATAACCTGAAGATTTCTTTTAAATCTATTCATTTCTCGAGTAAAGTCAATGAACTTTCTGGACCTACATCTCATTTTCTCATGTTTGCTTGTGTTACTTTGGAAACTGTTCTGGGAAGCCTTCTCAGACAGAGGCGTGGCGTAATTTGTTGGCTGGAATTATATTTAGTGGGATTAATGTCAAGGAAAGTAATCCCAGAAGCCTCGTTGCATTGTTTCCTAAAAATGCCCCATAGATGCTTTAATACAGTGTTGTAGAATTTTGTTTGGATTAGTGACCAGCTTCATCTGTTGGTGTCAGGTTGATGATCAGATTCTAAAAGGACAATAATAAGCATGCAGGCTGGGTTAAAAACTAATTGTGGTATAATTAAGCTTAAACTAATTTTAAAATAGCAAGATATTTAATTACTTTCCCTTCTTTCAGATTAAGATTAGTAATTTGATGGCAGCTTTTGGAAAGATTCCAAGGGCTGCATGGAGGTTCAGAGACTAAGGTTGTGTACCTCTGCCAAATGTGCACACAAAGAAGTTTCTATTCTATCTAAGGTCAGCTTTTCCCTAAGAACACAAATAAATCTTTGAGTGATTATATCTCTGTCCAATAGCTAAAACACTTTTATTACCTTGAATATTGTTCTGTGAAAATTTAAGAAATAAAAAAAAGATAAACATGCCAAAAATTCAGGCAATAGTTTTAAATAATTTCATATTTAGAGTTTGTTTTCTGAAAGCAACCTTATTATGCCACATTACGTTTTAATAATTCTTCCCTATATTACCATGTAGTATAATTGCTATTTATAAAAGGAAACAGTTCCTTTTGATGTGGTTACTAAAGAGCCACTTTTCTTGTGGATATAGTAGAAGATAGTAGAAGAGATATAAATATCTTCAGTGAGGAGTAAGAATGGAAATTTATCAACCTAGAACTAAAGATAAATTTCCTGACAGTGAAAACAATTAATTAGTGAAATGTGTTGCCTCTATAAATTGTGGGCACTCCATCACTAGGGGTTTTTAAGGAGAGATTGGACAACCATTTGTCTGAAATGGTGAAGGGTTTCCTGCTTGAGCAGAAGAGCTAGATTAGAAGACTTCCAATATCTCTTCCAACTCTGTTATTCTGGGGTAACTAGAATAACTATATTCATCAGAAATTCCTCTATGGTCTTTATTTACTAAATAAAAATTGACTAGAGTTTGAAAAGATTGCCAGAGATAAAGATAATCTTTCTCTGTTACCATAATCTCCTTCATATTAAATTGAAATATTGAAAAATTGAATGTTGATTAGTTTAATCGGACGTATGTTAGTGTTGATTATCTTTCATCAGCAAATTCTGATAAATTATAAATAGCTCTTATTGCAATATTCCAAACAACCATTAGCAGCCCACAATAAAAGGAGACAATTAACCTGCATGGTGTTTTCATTTAGCACAGTACCCAGGTGGTTATTGAATTCTGGTAACACTTTGTCTTATGCAAATAGAGCATGAAAATGTTTGTCTCTAGGTTGAAGGTTCCAGAGAGACATCCAACACTGTGTAAGAGGAATATGTTCTTGAAGTAAAGCTTCTTCTTGTTGTTGTTCTTGATCCACAACACCCATATTTGTTTTAGAAGCCTTACCTGAGCAGATTTGGGAAACAAGGAAATGGAAAAGAGAAACAGGAATCTGCTAGCAGCATTTTTTCCGTTGGTAGATGGGCACAGTTATGGCGCAATGATATGGAACACGATTGCTCAGTTTTGAAAAGAGTTAAAAAGCTCCCCTTAGATTCTTCTATATCTTTGATGGATAGAATATCTGTGTTCATAACTGTACCTCATCTCAAAAGCTTATTTGCTTTTTAAGGTGCAAAAGTGAATTAAACAATGTGCTAAATATATTATACTGGAATATCAGTGTAAATCTACATCACTGCAATATTTGTGGTGTAACAAAGGTTTTCCCTGGGCAGTTTTCCATTGCCGCTCCCATTTCCTTTGTTCAGCCCTGCTGAATTGCATGAGAAACATTAGCTACTTTTGGGTACAGTCACACAAACGTAAATTACCTCATAGGTAGGTAAGTAGATCAAAGCTGGAATCCTTATACTTCTCTGAACCTATTAATTGTTTCTGATAGGCCTACCTAAGATTAGATACACAGAATTTCAATATCGGGGCATCTGTTATATATATCAGCCATCCAGAGTTACCCTGTGGTAAGATGGGCATTCAAAAAATGTTATAAATAAATAAATAAATAATTCTCTTCCCATACTGTCGTCTGCTAGGCAGTAGCAAAAAGAATGTTTCAATTTTGTTCCAGCTCTTTTAGCATTCATGGACTACTGATTTACTGAAAGGGGAATCTGCTTATCAAGGTGTATAATGCTGAATGTGAGATTTCCCCCCCAACTTGCTCAAGCAGGAGATCTATATGCAAACTCTTGTTTTACAATATAGTACAGATTATTTATTATGCAGTAAGTAATTACTATAATTGCTTTATATTATTAAGATAGCTACTCAATCTTGAGATTTTTTTATCTAAAAAGCCAAGGGCATACATTTATAGTCAGACAAGAATGTAGTACATCCAAGGTTACCAGGATGGTATGCCATTGAAATAAATAATGTGTATAATAAATAATGGTATGCAGCATTCCTCAATTTGAATTTTTCATGCAATAAATATCTGCCTTAGCATCATCTTGAAAAAATAATAGTGAAATAAAAACTGCTCATCTATTAAGGTATGAGCTGCAATCAAACACACTATCAATGTCATCCTTTAAAGAAAGATGACATTGCATTTCTAATTAATTTTTCATGTGACGTTTAAGCCAGTGTGGTATAAGAGTTGGACTTAGACCTGAAAGACCCAGATTCAAATCCATTCTCAGCCATGGAAATTCAGTAAGTGATTTTGAGTCCATCACCAGCTCTCATCCAGATCCTAACCATGAGGATTGTTAACATTGGAAAAATTGGAGGAGAAAACGCAGACCAGTTTGAATTTTGGAGCAAAAGCAGGTTGTAGATAAAAGATATATATATAAAAGATTAATGTCTATGGAGATTCTCAGGTCATCCAGGTCATGGTTATCCCAAAGGTGCTTTTTCAAGAGCTGGACAAGAAAGTTCAGATTCTTGAAAAAGCACTTTTGGGATATAAAGGATTATCATAAATTTAGAATTGGGCTCATTATTTGCTTCAGTCTTATCATATAATTTCTTTCCAAAGAGCATGCAAATCTATTCAAATCTGGAAGTTTGTTAATTACCTTAGTTAATAGCATGAATGGTTAAATTTGGAACTTAGTTCTGAATTTCACCTCAGCTTTCATAGCTTTACAACAAAGCTAGAATAACCAGGCATCTTTGGGAAATGCTATGGAGAAGGTGTCAAATGGCAAAGACCAACATAAGGAGGGTCTTATACTGATCTTTGAATGTAATAAAAACATTGATTGATTGAGGACAGATGGCATCTTAAAATTCTGAATCTATTTTGAAAATACTCTTAAATTCTATTGAAAACTTTAAATATTGTAATTGTGATAAAAACAGAAATATATCAATTCTATAAAGTCATAAACTCAAGCAGAAAGCAAATTCTTGCTGAAAATAATGGTGTAGGATTTCAATCTATAGTTTAACTAAATAAAGTTGTAATCTTTATTAGAGTATACGTAGACTTACAGAGAAATGATGTAAATCTCTGTGGCACAAAATTATTTCAAAGCTTTTACCATCATTTCCTAATTATAAATATTAATATTCAAAGTTTCTAAAACTGAGTCATGTTGATGGTTTGTCTAACATAATAGATTACGGGTTTTAAGCACAAGGCTTAGTTTTAAATTGTTTTATATTGTCAGTATTGCTTTTGTATGTATGTGTTTCCCTTGTGCGCCGCCCCGAGTCCCTTGTGGAGATGGAGCGGGATACAAATCTCAATAAAATAAATAAATAAATAACATGGCCTTTGATAGGCTCAATATATTATTGCTATTTATTTCACATTCTTTAGAGTCTGAGGACTAAAAAAATCTTCCTTATGTTCATTGTACTGTCATCTCTTCCTCCTCCTCTTCCTCCAGATAATCATCATCATCATCATCATCATCATCATCATCATCATCATCATCATCAATTATTAATAATAATCATTGGGGCACTTGGCACTATGTCCAAGAATTTTAATAAACATCTCAGCAAATTGCAGCTTCCTGCAATAATACCAGCGGAACTGCAAAAACGGCGCTACTTGGCACATGTTATATTCTACATAGATACTTGGTTGATACCTAGGATGCTGGCAGCAAACTGTATCAACAATTAGCATCAGTCAATAGTATTTGTAATATGCATTTTGAAATGTTCAGTTGGCTGAGTTTCATGTTTTATGAATAAAGATAATAATAATAATAGTAATAGTAATAATAATATAACAATAGTTGAAAAGAAAAAAGTTTGGTTCATTGACATTGCAGTACCTGGTGATGCACGAATTGAAGATAAACAGCAAGAAAAAATCACAAAGTACCCAGACTTGCAAATTGAAGTTGAGCAACTGTGGAAAAAGAAATTGAGTGTTGTCCCAATTGTAATTGGAGCCAATGGGGCAAGACATAAAGGGCTATTTGGAAATTCTAAATTTATCGGACTTGAACATTATGACTCTACAAAAAACTACCTACTTGGAACAGCTTATATCCTCTGACGTTACCTTAACAGTTCTTAGGTCCTTGGTTAGGACTCGAGCTGTTGAGCTACCAACCAACCCCAAAGGCTGTGAATCTCATCAAAGATTAACCACATAACAATAATAATACAGTAGAACTCCATTAGTTCACAGTGTCTATTTCTTGACTGGGTCCTCCTGAAAAGAGCTGATAAGATGAGGCTACAGTGCTAGTACAGCCAATTGAGGCGACAGCTAGCTGTGGGGGAATCAGCAGTTTCTCTTTCTTCCCTCCCTCCATGCTACTTGCCTGCTGCTGCTGCTGCTGCTGCTATCCCCAGGCACTGTAGTTGTGTGTGTGTGTGTGTGTGTGTGTGTGTGTGTGTTTCTTGTTGCAAGATTTAAATCAAAAGGGCAGGAGGGGCAAGGTCAAACCCAGAGCCCCTGTGCTGGCAGCCTCTAAGATGCAGTCACCCTTGCCTTCATTATTTGTACATCCTATGCATTGGTATGCAAGTTTTTTAAAAAAATTAAGCCTATTTTTGAGGAGTCCAGACATGAGTGATGTTTCCTAGTTTGGGTGACACTGACATCGCAAGAAAACCAAGTTCAGAGAGCACCATTTCCACCCTGAGCTACACATATTCCTGGTAAGCCTATTTTCGTTTACTAACAGAAATCGTGCTCTATTGCTCTGATCGATAAAACAGAAACTGATCCATAGTCCTGCGCTTCTTCACAAATGCGGCGAATCAATAACGGGCATGGTGGCCAAAGGGCTGCTACAACCTGGCATTCTTCCACTCCCACATATCTCCCTTCGAAAAGGCAGGAGCAATGGTGAAATTCAATCTTTTTTTTACTACTGGCTCTGTGGGCGTGGCTTGGTGGACGTGGCAGGGGAAGGATGCTGCAAAATCCCCATTCCCTCCCCACTCCTGGGGGAAGGATACAGGGGTGAGTTTCGGCCGGCTTTACTTTAAATTTAAATTTTTATTTTTTTAATCAGGGTTAGTTTGGGGTTTTTTTTCCACGTTTCGGCCAATAGTTTAATTATGTCTTTTAAAAGCCTTCTTTTAACTTTTATATGTTTGTTTTTATTCTGGCTGTACACTGCCCTGAGTCCCTGGGGAGTAGGGCAGCATAAAAAACCAATAAACTCTTTAAACTCTAAACTCTACTGCCGGTTTGATGTGCGCACAATTTTGCCTATAAATAGGTCTGCGCATGTGCAGAACAATTAAAAAGGTCAAAAAACTCGACGTTGCAGTGGCCGGGGAACCAGTTCGGGGGCATGGCAAACATGCCGTCCCTACCGGTTCGGAAACCCGATCACACATTTCCGCTACCGGTTCCACTGAACCGGTGCGAACCGGCAGAAACCCACCTCTGAAAGTATATTGCAAAATCGCCATTCCCACCCTACTCCGGGGCCAGCCAGAGGTGATATTTGCTGGTTCTCCGAACCACTCAAAATTTCTGCTACCGTTTTTCTGCTGAATTTCACCCCTGGGCAGAAGAGAACTTGATATCCATCCTTTAGTATGGTCTCAACTGGTTGCACTAATAACTGAGAGCAGTTTTCACATGCTGAAGTCATGAGTCGCCACCCCTTGCCTATTTGAGGCACCTCATTATAACTTGGTCTGATTTCGGATAGTGACAATAGCTATTCCCGTTTTGTTGCAGAAGGACAAATTTCTCCGACCTTGGCTAGGCAGCTCTGCCAAGATATAAGGAAGTGTGTGTGTGTGTGTGTAGCATAACAGTGGTGATAATGGTGTGGGGTATGCTGCCATCTGGTGGCAATTTAGGAGCACATCCTTGCCCTTGATCAACAACAAATGCCGACATGTTCAGCTTGAAAGGATAATGCTGAACTGTAGACTTCCGGGGTGGGATTATATGATCTTGGTCTTATTGATCTCCGTCTCATTCTGCTTCCTCTTCCCCCTTGTCTTTTTCAGACTTGGTGTGACCTTTTAAATCCCTTGTGACAAGAGGCTTCTGTTCTGTTGCTTCGAGACCTCATTTCCAGCAGTACTGTGACTCATCTCTGTACAATGAGACAGAGTCATTGATGGAGCAGCATGAGCAAAAGCACCCAGCCTCTCTGGGCACCAGCCAGACCCCTCGTCTCCTAGCAAGGCTCACGGCTAAAGAGAAAAGATTTTTTGAAGGAGAAAAATATTGCATTTTCCAAGTTAATAAGTTGGGGCTTGTCTCCAGGGAATGGGCAGTGTCCCCCCATGCAAAAGTCTTTTTCTTAAGAGTAGAAGCTGGGTTACAATACAGGTACTCCTCAATTTACGATCACAATTGAGCCCAAGGTTTCGGTTGCTAAATGAAACATTTCTTAAGTGAGTTTGGTCTCATTTTATGACTTTTCTTGCCACAGTTGTTTAGTGCAGGGTTCCCCAACCTCCAGGCCGCAGACCAGTGCCGGTCCATGGCTTGATAGGAACTGGGCCGCAATGAGCGGTGCAACTCTTAGAAAGGGCCGGAGAGGAGGAGGAGGGAGGAGGAGGCAGCCCCCTGGGCAGAGCACGCACCAGGAGCAGGAGAGTGCAGATGCGGCCGCTTCTGCCATTGGGGCCCCCAGAGGGGCAAGTGAGCCAACTCACCACCACCCCTGCGCATGCATGCGCCGCCTGTTCCCCCTCCCCCCCGCTCCGAGCCACGGCAACCGATCCATGGAATTTTTTTTACATGAAACCGGTCCCTGGTGCCAAAAAGGTTGGGGACCCCTGGTTTAGTGAATCACTGCAGTTCTTAAGTGAGTTGCGTGGTTGTTAAGGGAATCTGGCTTCCCCATGGAGTTTGTGTGTCAGAAAGTCGCTAAAGGGGATCGTATGGTCCCAGGACACTTCAAAACCATCATAAATAGGAGTCTGAATTTTGAACACATGACCATGGGGAAGCAGCAATGGTTGTAAGTATGAAAAATGGTCCTAATGCTACCAGTTTGAACCGGTTTGCCTGAATCAGTATTAAAAAATGCTACCTGTTTGGGGCCAATCGGTAGCTCCGACGATCAGCTGTGCAACAATCAGCTGTGCTGCGCGACTTATATTTGCTAGAAAGCAGGAAGTTCTTACCTGTGCTTACTCAGAAAATGCTTCTTAATCCTTTTTCAGCGCTGTGCGGTAACGCATCCACGTGCGAAGCAAACTGGTAGCCGACTTCAGAGCATTTTACCCCTAGTCATATGTCACTTTCTTTGGTGCCTCTGTAACTTTGAACAGTCACTAAATGAACAATTTTAAGTTGAGAACTAGCTTGTAGACCGGTTGAGCATGTGTTACTGAGAGGTCATTAACATTTAATAGCAGTATGTGTCTGCAATATGAAAGTCTTTATCCCTCTGCAGCAGAGGTCTCATTCTCGCGGCCCGCGAGTCAAATGCAGCCTGCAGGATGATATCTTGTGGCCCCCACCGTGATATGAAAGTATAATATTATTATACTTCTTATATTATTATACACTTTTATGAAACGAAGTGTGGCCCAGCCTCACCCAGCCTCTGTCTCCAGCGGCCCCCAGGTAAATTGAGTTTGAGACCCCTGCTCTACAGCAATGTTTCGCCACCTTGTCAACTTTAAGATATGTGGTCTTCAACTCCCAGAATTCCCCAGTCAGCCTACTTGAAGTTTAAGTCCTCAAGTCTTAAAGTTGACACGGCTGAGGAAGATTGCTTGCTCTGCAGGTAAGAGTGAGGAAGTGTACATTTTATGAGACTAAAGAAAATCTTTGCTCTCAATAATACATGCAAGGCTCAACACAACAACACACACACATATCCAAAAAAGGTGACAGGATGAAAATAGGCAGCAACACACTCAAGATTCCCTTTGGTATAGTAACTCCTATGACACTTTCTCTTGATAATTTTCAGTACCAACAACCGTAAATAGATAGCTAGTTTCTGTGTGGAAGCCTTTCCTTTTGTGAATAGATATTGGTACACAGGGGGTGTCAATGACCACTAAAAGCAGTGTAACCTGCTGAGTCTCCTTTATTGGTAGCCCTCAAGTTACAACTGTTTGTTTAGTGGCCGTTCAAAGTTACGAAGGCACTAATAAAGACTTACGTATGACTATTTTTCACACTTACAACTGTTGCATATCATCCCCAGTCACCTGATCAAAATTCAGACACTTGGCAACTGGCTGGAAGCCAGAGACACTTAACAAACATGGTGTTAATTTAACAATTGGAGAGATTCACTTAACAACTGTGGCAAGAAAGGTCCTAATGTGGAGCAAAATGCACAGTTGTCTTGCTTAACAACAGGAACCTTGGGCTCAGTTGCAGCCATAAATGGAGGACTACCTGTACTAACAGATTGGGATCCTGAGCACAGGGACAACCACTGTCCAAGCAATGCAGCAATCATTTGGAAGTGAAATTGTGTTATGAAATGAGTAAGTTTGAGTTTTATTAGTTTTTTATACCGCCCTGCTCTCGAAGGACTCAGGGCGGTGTACAGTCAGAATAAAAACAAATATATAAAAGTTTTTTTAAAAAAGCTTTTAAAAGACATATTAAACTGGCCAAAACGTGGGGAAAAAAACCAAACTAACCCTGATTAAAATTCATAAAAATTTGAATTTAAAAATCATGTTTTATGCCAGCCCGGCTTGTTGGAAGAAAAAGGTTTTGAGAGCACGGCGGAAGGTGTGTAAGTCAGGAATAGTTCTTAATTCCGGGGGCCATTCGTTCCTGAGGACAGGGGCTCCCACGGAGAAGGCTCTCCCCCTGGGTGTCACCAGTTGACATTGTTTAGCCGACGGCACCATGAGGAGACCCTCTTTGTGGGAGCATACTGGCCAGTGGGAGGCTCTCGGTGGCAGAAGGCGATCTCGTAAGTACTCAGGTCCTAAGCCATGGAGCGCTTTAAAGATGGTATCCAACACCTTGAATTGCGCAGTTACGACCTTTGATCAAAATTCAGGCACTTGGCAACTGTCTCATATTTATGATGGTCGCAGTTTCCCCAGAGTCATGTGATCCCCTTTTGCGACCTTCTGACCAGCAAAGTCAACTTGGAAGCTGGATTCACTTAATGACCATGTAACTAACTGGTTAACTGCAGTGATTCAGTAGGTCATCGAGGTCAATAAAAGGTCTTACCACGAGGCAAAAGCTCACTTAACAAAATGTCTCGGGCAAATTTGGAACCTGCCAAAACTGTAGCTTTAATTCAAGACGTGGGGATGTGGTGGACGTGGTAGACGGGCCCCATCACAAGAAAATACCGGTGCAAAATTTGGAAATGGTTGGAAGAAATTAAGGAACCAAAAATAGAACTGAAACCTTATTAGGATTATTAGACCAAAAAAGGATACACAATCTCAATACATAATTATGCACTTACTCACTGGGGCCAGGATTGCTTTAGCACAAAACTGGAAAAAAATCAATTCACCCACAGATGAAACAATAATTAGAAAAAAATTGTCAAATGTGCAGAGATGGACAAAATGACCATAGAACTAAAAGAAAGAGAAGAGTCGGACTTCTATAAAATATGGCATAGAATTTATAAATGGCTAGAAAACCGAAGCCAAAACAGGAAATAGAGAATGTGAATATAATGGTAATATAAATAATCTATATTATTATGTTACTACTACTATTGTTATATTATAGGTCAAGGTAAAAGCAATGGGAAGGCAAAGCAGAATGGAGAACTATAAAGGCTAAGCATGAAAGCCGATACAGAAGGCTGTATAATTACCTTATATTGTTATGTATGTTTTGTCCTTTTTTTCTTGTGTTTTTCTTTCTTTTTTTAAAGATTAAAATCTATATAAATAAAAATGTAACAAGAGTTTGTTCAAAACCGCTAATCTCCAAAAGTACTGTACGGTCGCTTCAAAATATTCACACAACGTTCCTTTCAATATGGCACCAATGATATATATATATAGGTTGTGTAGATGTCACACTTGTGCCAGGTACACGAAACGGAAATGTAAAAAATCGTAAAAAGGTAGGTAGATGGATACAGAGAGAGCAGTGGGCCACAGGTATTATGACATCCTTTATGGCATAAAATACTCTGAGGGAGAAATACGGTAGGTGGGTAAGTAGGTGGATAGAGAGAGGGAGAAATACAGTAGGTAGGTAGGTAGGTAGGTAGGTAGGTAGGTAGGTAGGTAAGTAGGTAGGTAGAGGGATAGAGAGAGGGAGAAATACGGTAGGTAGGTAAGTAGGTAGGTAGGTAGGTAGGTAGGTAGGTAGGTAGGTAGATAGGTAGATAGGTAGGTAGGTAGAGGGAGAAAAAAGAAAAGAAATTATTCCAAACTGAACCTTAATTGTTATACTCTTATCCTCCCTCCCACCAGTATTCGGCCCCAGGGCCTCTCCTGTTCCCT
>JAPKID020002140.1:0-13698 GCA_026931265.2 Tropidonophis doriae | reverse complement strand
GACCAATGCCGTCTCAGTACTGTGCCCGCGTCGGAAGCCGGACTGGCGCGGGTCTAGATAATCCATTTCATCCAGATGCCGAGGGAACTGCTGAACCACCACACTCTCAACAACCTTCATGCATAGCCTTTAGGAGGCTTTTAGAGTATTCCTGGGGGCTGGGTGGGAAAAACAAGCAACAGCCCGTCCATTTTTTGCTCATTTTGCCCTCTTCAGCCCCCAGGAGCACTCTGGAAACCTCCTAAAGGCTATGCATGGCCATTTTTTACAAAGGATGCCAAAATGCTGTATTCAGTGTATAAGACGTATCCAGATTTTCACCCTCTTTTTTGAGAGAAAAAGGTGCATCTTATACTCCAAAAAATACAGTAGTTAATTTCTAGGCTTTACTCTGATCAACCAATTGAATAACCTATTTGGAAGGATTCTAGGTCCTTCATAGCTAAAACAGCATACATTCTAAAGCAGAATGTAAAGTCCAGAAACTGAACAGAAGGAGCAAGATTAAAGTGCTGGCCTAGAAACCAGGAGACTGTGAGTTCTAGTTCTAGGCCTGCCTTAGGCATGAAAACTGTCTGAGTGCCTTTAGGCCTCTCACACTCTCTCTCAGTCCAACCCAACTTCCAGTGTTGTTGAGCCGAGAAAAGGAGGAGGGTGGGATAGTAGGTAAGTTTGCGGCCTTGAGTTATGTACAGAAAGATAGAATAAATTACAGTTGGTCACACAAGGATCTGGGATAGGCAGATGTTATTATTTCATGGTGTTTAAGATATTGTGGCAGGATGTAAGCAGTTCTGAGTAAAGCTGTCTTTTGCAATTATTAATGATTTTGTCAATGCTGATGATGTTCAAGTAGTGCCACAGATGTTTGGAGACTGCCCTTAAAGCATCTATTACTATTGGTATTATCTTTGCTTTCTTTTGCCACAGTCGTTCTACCTCTATTTGCAGGGTTGTTGTTTTTTATATTTCGTGATTTCCTCCCACCTCCCAGTTCTTTCTCTTTTATTCTGCCCTGTCCAGGTACTGCAAAATCCACTAATATTATCATTTAGAAATGTGTGTTCCTTCCCAATGATATAATTATGTAATTGTGATTATGTAACCATTATAAATGTGTCATCACATCATTATAGTCCACCCGCTATCACACATAAATATCAGAAAAAATGATTGAACTGAGACATCTGGCTAAAAAAAGGCTGCCAAATTTCATTGCAATATATACCTAGAGTCTTTCTTACACATACACAAACAGAGCCAATCTTTCCCTTTGAGATTTTACTTGCATCAAGATAGCTGTGGAGGGAAAATTGAAGCATTCTTCCTAACAAAGCAATCTTGATGTAGCTAAGATTGTTGGGAAGTTATTGCTTCCGTGTCCTAAACTGCCTGCTTTTTTAGTGTTGATTCCTGGGGGGATAAAAAAGGAAGTCTCTTTTAGGTCAGTTTCAACACCTAGCAGCTTTATGGACATTCCCATATTATTTTATTGGCAAAAACTCAGAAATGATTTGCCATTCCTTTGGGGAGATTATTATTTTGCTTTTTATAATACTTATAGTTTATAGCCACAAAGGGTAATTTAGAGTATTGTACCATGTTCTACATGGTTTTACCATTACAAATGTACAGCTAGCCAGAACAACTAGAACTGATGAGACTTACCAAAGAAGATGAGGAGAGTACCCCCCAAACCAATATATTATGGGGTTGGAGCAGCAATTCTATTCAAGACCGAGTATTTGCTATATAGCCAAGAAACCTATGACTTCTCATTGGGTAAGATTGTTTGTTTGTTTGTTTGTTTGTTTGTTTGTTTTGTCCATCTCCCCTATAAAGTGGCTCTTTTAACAGGGAATATCATACCCTGAATAATACAATTTCATTTTCACCGAATAGTTCTGTATACGTGTAGTGCTCCATGGAATGCATGTTTTGATTGTTCACACTGGAAAGCACCCTTTAAATTCTAGATTTGTACTAGAAAATGAAAAGATTTTTCAATGCATTGTTCCGGATTCTGTTTTTCCCATCATGTCGTCAGATGCAGTGATTGCTTTCAGAGCAATCTCTGTAAATTGAGCAAGCAATAAAAGTAGAACAAACAAAAGTGAAGAATAAAATATGTATCAATTTAAACAACAATAATAGACACTCTCCCTCCCCCCCACCCCCATGTTTTGTATACAACCTTACAATTATGGCTATTTTTAATATAGTTTTCAAAAGTTTGTTTCTTGTGTGAGCTGATTTTCAAGATTAAATGCACTTTTATAGTTACAGACCAAACTAACAATTATAATTAAGCATATTAATGGTAAAACAGAGCAACACATATAATATAGATCACACATATTGCAACTCAAGGATACCTAGGTTCATGTAAATTGTCTCTAAACATGTCCAAATACTTGAAAATAAATGCTTAAAAATGCTTTGGAAATCTGGATGGTTCTGCACTATAGTAAGTGGTGTAGTGGCCTCATGGTGAAGGCACTCATCTCTCACTTGGAAGGTGGAGAGTTCAATCCTACATAGTGGCAGTTGTTTATCTCCTAGGACACAAAGAAAAAAAATCTACTGTGAACTCTGTGTGGCATCGAGAAAGGTATCCTGCTAGTAAATGCTCAAATCCATCCGGTCGCCCTGACTCTACCCCAAATTAAGGGGGTTGTAATGACAGTGGTTGTAAAAAGGGACTTTTAATGGTTTTCCATTATACTTATTTCTTCTGGTCAAAAAAAGAAGAAAAAAAGGGGTGGGGGCAGAGAGAGAACCCTTCAGTGTGAGGATCACATTGCGCAAAATTTTACTACATGTATAACCATGCAGTTTTATATTATACTTCCCAGTCATGTTTGTGAGATGGGTAGTGTTAAGGCCCAGCCGTATCCGGCTGAGCTGATGATAGACTCGGAAAGCGAGGAACCATATGAGTGTGCTCTGGAAGATGAAGAAGACCTTGGGAAGTATTCAGAGTCAGAACAGGAATCAGAGAGGCTGGTTGACAACCAGGAGGCGCCTGGGTCATGGAGCGGTGGGGAGAATCAAAGGCAGTTTGTCCATGATGCAAGAGTGAGCAGAGCTGAGAGGCGGAGGCAGCAATTACGTTGTAGGCAGGCTCACAGGAGATGATTAAGAACTGGGTGATTGTTGATTGGCCACTCCCAACAGAGCTTATAGGTGGGGCATTGGGAGGGGATATTTGCAGGAAACAACCGTTCATAATTTAGTAGTCAAGGAAGTCTGTCTGGGTATTCTAGTTGTGTTCGTTTGGACTCTGTGCATTCTAGCGTATCTATTCCTTTAGGAATATCTGTGAAAGGTCACTGCAGAGCTAACGTGAGTTGTCTGGGCTCTCAGCCAAAGAATTTGTTATCTCGTTAATTAAACAGTGGCAAACAGCCAAGCCTGTGTTCTGGTCTATTCACAGACTGGGGGGACAGAACAGGTAGCCATATAAATATCATCAATCAATCAATTGTGTGACTGGAGGGCACTTGAGCACAAGTGGCCAAGCACACAAGCACCCTCCACTAATGTGAGTGGAGTTTTGTTCATGAGTGCAAGCCCCCTCTGCTCGCAGTGGAGCTTCATACGTGTGCATACATTTGCCTGCTGCTTGCACAAGTGGATTTTCATGCACCATTTTTCCCACGGTCTAGTTTCAAACAGACCATGGTCCAGTGGTGGACTGTTCCCCCAGAGATTGGAGACCCCTGTTATAAAGAAACTAGTAATGAAGTCATTGGTAATCTTCATTCGTGAAGGGGTATCTATTTTAAAAAGTGTAATTTGTCAAAAGGTGAATGCATTCAGCTGAAAGTTTTGTTTCTTTTTTAAAAATGATTTGAAACAAGCAAATGTGGAACCAATTCATTGAGTGTAAATTACTGCCAACTTTAGCTGAAATAACATTGTGCTTCTGAGATTCTCAGATGTCTAGCCACAGGGAGCTACACGGGAAATATTTTTAACACATCTACCAAATTTAAAATATATCACTATGGGACTTTAGATGGATTTGACACAGTGCCTGAAGGAATTTATAATCATAAACTAGTGAATGAATTTCATTGAACCATGTATATAATATGCTCATCTATGAAAGGTACACTTTTACTATCCTTTGCATTGTATCCTATTTAATTAATGCATTACTGAGGTTCTATTAGATGCACGAATTACTATTATTCATATTTGTGTGTGTGAACATGCTAATGATGAGCACATCAGAATGAAAAAAAGTCATCCCTGGATAGTATCTCAGCGGAAAATATTCCAAAAAGATACGATTGTGACAGTTCTGAAAAGCAAAAACAAACTTTATGCATGGAATATGGCACCTGAATTGCAAACCATTATAATAGCCATTCCAAAGGTCTGTGTGTGTTTGTGTGGTATGTGTGTGTGTTTGTGTGTATCCAAATGAGCTGGCACAAATGTGTATTCAGAAACGCCAGCCCCTGTGGTGGATACTTGTTAAGGGTGATGGCTGTATTTAGATATAAAGACATTCTTTTTCAGACCTATCCCATGTATTGCATTACTTATTTATTAAAAGTGTATTGATTTCATTATCCATAGATTCATTCTCTTATTTTTCTTTTCTACTAGGATGATTTGGACTACCGTTATACCATCCCCAAAAGAGAAAATTCAGAGCATAGCTGACTTTGATAATTACACACACACACAAAAGAACTGAAATAAACAAACTCACATACACAAGTTGACCCTGGTTTAGAAGAGAAGTCCAGCAGGTTCTGTCAGGTTCTGAAGAACCAGTAGTGGAAATTTTGAGTATTTCAAAGAATTGGTAGCAGAAATTTTAAATAGTTCGGAGAACCGGCAAGTGCCACCTCTGGCTGGTCCCAGAGTGTGGTAGGAATATAGATTTTGCAGGCCCACCAAGCCACACCCACAGAACTGGTAGTAAAAAAAATGAATTTCACTGCCCTGGTTGTCATTTGGATGAAGAATAACAGTAAACCCCATGTCTATTGGCTAGACTGAGAAACTGTGAGAGGAAAAAGAACCCAGAAGGCCACACTGTGAAACCAGATCCTCCTGTTGCCAACAAAACAAAATGGACAAGTCATCACCAGGAACCAAACTGTAATCAAAGGAGATTGTATCGAATTATATCCTTACCTCTTCAGATCTTCAGCTGTCATAAATCCAACTATTTTGCCATGTTTGCTTATGTAGTCAATACATCTCTAAAGAGCAGGGTGAGGTTGTGGAAGGACTTAACCTTCAATTAATAGATCAATTGAAGCAAAAGAATGTCCATCATTCTTAACTGTTCACCAAATCAGAGAATATATCAAGTGGGTGGATCATGTCATTATGTGAAATATTTAAAACATGCTATTTGCATCATTTAATATCACTTGCGTGATATCACTATGCAAATGAGATCAATTGACACTAATAATGGAAATTGCCCTGGAAATTCAATATACCAAATCCTGGTCCAGCAATTCTCCGAACACTATGAATCATTCCAACCCCTGTGCATTTATTCTGGAACAAAGGAAAACTGGAATTCAAATTTCTTTCAATTTCATTCAGGGTAAAATGATTCTACACCACTGCTGCATTGGGCAGCCAGAAAATGGACTCCCGTAGTTTTATTCCATATATGTTGTGATTATCTTTTACCAAACCAGTTGAAATACCATTATTCCTAGCTTGAAGCTTTGTAAGTAGCAATCAATTTCAAGAAAAAATTTAAAAATATTGTAATTAGGAGCCTTTAAAAAAACCTTTACAATTTGAAAGGTGATGATTTTCTTACCACCACAATTTTGGTCGACCATATTCTGTTGTATCCTCCTATTGGTTGTGAAAAAATAATAATTTGTTATATAAGTATGCCTGAATGAGTAAGCAAGCAATTTTCAAATTTAACATTTGTTATGTGAAAATTCTTCCTTATTATGTTGCAGTTCCAATAATCTGCCTATCTAGTGAAGACTGACAGAGATTTCCAAAAGAAGAGCATAATGATACACAGCATCCTACTATTTTATATTTCATTAAAAAAATCATATTCGTTCAAGATGCACCTGTAAGGACCACATGCTACTGATAGAATCCTGTCAGATTCAAGAGAGGATGGGGTCAAAGACTATCTGGGTGGGACTAGAACAGAAGTGGCCTAAACTGCTGAAGGTGGCAAAGTCCATATGTGATTCTTGGCTTCTTTAGATATGTGTTAGAACAGGGTTGTCAAACTCAAGGCCATTAATTCTGCTTAAATCTCGCCCACAGATCTGTACTGGAAATATCAAAAGACTGGCCTGCAGTGCCTCTGCAGGACAAAACAGACTCTGTTTTTGTTCATGAGAGTACTGCAGGAGGCCATCGAGGCCAAAAACGAAGCACAGGGGCTGTGCGTAGCTCACCCGCACTCCGTTTTGGCCACTAAGGTGCTGGAGGAGGCTGTCCAGGCCAAAAACAGGATGTGTGTGGGGGGACGGGATGTGTGCATGGTTCCAAATGCCCCATTTTGGCTGACAGGGTGCTGCAGGAGGTATCTGTCCTGTTTCCCCTCTCCTCCCCTCCACCAGCCTGTGGAGAAGAACTACAATGCTGATCCAGCCATTGAAAAAATCCAGTTTATCACCCCTGTATTAGAAGACGGCTCCCCTGTCATAATACAGATAGTTCTTGACTTATAATAATTCATTTAGTGACCATTCAAAGATACAAGAGCACTGAAAAAAGTGACCTATGACCAGTTTTCACTCTTATGACTGTTTCAGCATCCCTGTAGTCGCATGATCAAAATGCAGACAGTTGGCAACCGATTCATATTTACGATGGTTGCAATGACCCAGGATCACCTTTGTGACCTCCTGACAAGCAAAGTCAGTAGAGAAGCCAGATTCACTTAACAACCATGGTACTAACTTATCAACTACAATGATTTACTTAACAATGGTGGCAAGAAACTGTGGCAAGAAATGGGTCAAAAAACACTTAACAACTATCTCACTTAGCAACAGAAACATCAGGCTCAATTGTGGTCATAAGTCAAGGATTACCTGTAGGCAGTTTCTTAGAAGAGCTATTCCTTCATCTATGAGAGAAACTTCCAAAATTGCTGCTCATTGCCTGCAATGAGCCTTTGTAAATATTAATGTTGGTTGTTTTTTTTCAGAACCTGGATTAAACAATAACCTTAATTTGAATATTTGCTTTGCTCTTCTTTGTGAAATCCATACGAGACTCTCAATACCAAGAAACAGGAGTAAAATATTTCATCTCTTCTTGTTGGGCTTAAAGAACCAAATTCTTGATAGTTTTAGACTATTATGGAGTTGTTCAGATATGCTGGGTAATCTGTGCATCTAGAATTCTGCCTTGTATTTTTATTAGTTCTACACAGATATGAGAATTCATTTTTTTTCCTGCAAAAAGCAGTAGATCCAGATGCATGGGAGATTGCTGAAAATGAGAATAATATTTCTGCCTCTAGGAGCCTGGAAACAGATACATCCTAATTATTATTTATCTGTTTCTGTCACGCATAAAGGTGAAAGGACATTTTGGAGAAACTGTTCATTTTAAAGTAGAACTCAGTGCTCTCGTAATTGTTCAATTATTTAATTTAGATTGTGCTGTTTGGTTTTTAAGTTTTTCAGTGGAATACTAATGCAAAGAGGCATCAAATACTGGGAGATTTCTTCAAATGCTTGCAGTGAGTCCTTTATAATTAAAATGTTTTGCATAATCATCATTGTCCTGCCATGAGTTTGTTAATAATTCAATATTTGTTGACAACAAAAATTGGGTGCTGCTTTTGTGCTAGAGAGCGTACATTCATTTGAACTGAACCATAGCAGGCTATCTGTTTTTAAAATTTAGCAGGAAAATAATTGGGCAGGGTTTCCTTTGATTCATGTAATTGGAGGATTCTGCCTTAAAAAATAAGAACTCCTCACATTTTACATTTTGTAATTATCAGAGGGGGCTTGAAACCAACAAGTACCATGGCCTTAAATGTGCTGTTTTAATATATGAAAATGAAAGATACGAAAATGATTTTTCATATGTTATTCTGGTGAAGTTAATTAAACCTCTCCTATTAAGAATGCACAAAATAGAAGAAACAGATGGAACTACAGAGAACAGAGCATATATATTAAGGCTTTAGTTTATCTATAGGTTCTGTGTCTGCAGGTAATTATATCTGAAGTAGTTCATTTAAATACAATGCTTCAGTGAGATCACAGATTGTAGCCTGCCAAGTTGAAGCTATATAGAAACGTGCTTGAAAATGTTATTAAACCTGGGAACAAAAATAATAACATCTGTTGACATCACTAAATAAAATTTTGACATATTGGATTGGATCCTATTGCAGGATCCAATCTGGGTTGGTCAGCAGGACCAGAAGTTTAGTCATCTGAGTTTTTGGACTTCTATTGGAGCCCATCCAGAGGTGGGTTCCTACTGGTTTGGACCGGTTCAGCTAAGTAGGTAGTAACTCAGCCTGCCATGCCCCAAATTGGTTCTCTTGGCGGTGCCATCTTGTTTTTTGCTTTTACACATGTGCAGAAGCAATTTTTTTAGTACTGTGCATACGCGCATCAAGCATGTCCCTGAGAGAACCAGCAGTAGCAGCAACCGGAAACCACCCCTGAGCCCATCTCAGGAGACTTCTCTTTAGCAGAGTGCGTGATAGAGAAGTTCCCTAAGGATGGGCTCCAGCTCGAGTCTGAAAGTTTAGTGACCGATCCAGATTGGATCCTGCAACATTACCATGGTACCTTCCTGGCATCTTCATTCATCAGACTAGGATGTGTTCAGATATTTTCCTACAAATCAACTGATCAGGAAACTGGAGTTTGATGGAACCTCTGGAATTACAAATATCATAAAACTGGAAGTTTTACTAAAATATTCTGGTAAATAAAGCAAAAATTCCAATTCAGTGACGCATTTTAAAAAAAATACTTTTTCAACAATGTATTGAATAAATCCATGAGACAAACACACTTTTCGTGGTTTGTTTTTGCCCAGCTTTATATATTTAACACTCTTTTAAAATAAATAAATAACACAGTAAGTCACTTCTGGTCCTGCTGATCAATCCAGATTGGATCCTGTAATAGGATCCAGTCTGATATGTCAAAATTTTATTTAGTGATGTCACAATCAAAGATATACATTGGACTGGATTTGAAGAATACACTTTCTTGATTTATGATTGTTTTTATTTGCACTACTAGCAGATTAATAGTTTCTCACTTTGTCCTTACCATCCATGTAATAAAAATGTTTCCATTTTGGGCATCACTTTATGGGCACCACTTCATGAAACTTAAAACAAAGTAACATTTCCAAGGAAAGCTAAGCTAAACTATCTGTTGTTATATGTCAGGGTCATGAATATGTGATAATAGTTTTTCATATCACTTGTTACTGCCCGCAGAAATTTTTCCAAGTCAGATGTGTAAAAGAACCACACATTCGTGAAATACATTATTCTTTAGTCAAAGCAAATTATAAAATTGTATTGATGTTTTTGACACAATAACAAATTTCAAGATAAGAGTAGGCATCCTATAAAACAGAGTATCAAAAGGCTCACTTCAAAGCCTGACTACCATGTCTGAGGCAAGGTTTTTTTTAAACTGTTTATTACAATGTATGATAGCATAAAACACAATGAAAGTAAAAATTAAGAAAAAAATAGGGAATGCAAGACTTTTGGAAAAGGAAAAAAAAAAGAACAAAAGGTTTGACGTCTAACCCTTTCCAACACAACTTTTTACATGACCTATAATTAATTACAAGCCAATATTATAACTGACACAATTATTAAACCTTCAAACTATAATTCTTCTTTCATTTTTTCTATGCTGAGCATAAACATCAGAAGCCTGTAATACAGAGCATAAAAAGGTTTGTTTCAAAATAATATTTTGCAACAAAATTATTTAATTACTACAATTTTTTAAATGGCTCTTTAAAAAGTAGAGGTAAAACTCCCCTCACACATATGTGCTAGTCATTCCCGACTCTAGGGGGCAGTGCTCATCTCCGTTTCAAAGCCGAAGAGACAGTGCTGTCTGATTATGTCTCCGGGGTCATGTGGCTGGCATGACTAAATGCCAAAGGCGCACGAAATGCTGTTACCTTCCCTATTTTTCTATTTGCATTTTTTACATGCTTTCAAACTATTAGGTTGGCAGAAGCCGGGACAAGTAATGGGAGCTCAGTCCAGTATGGGGCACTAGGGATACGAACCACTGACCTGCCGACTTTTCTCCTGAGGAAAGAAAGCTGGTAAAAACTTTCCTTCTAAACTGCTTGGGACCTTGAAGAATTCAAGCCCACCATCTGGCAACCCCTTATAAAATAAAATAAAAAACCAAATAAAAAACAAAGTATTGTATTTTTCAGAGTATAAGACACACCAAGATTTTGAAGAGACAAATTAAAAAAAAAGATTTTGCACTCTGCAGACCTCCCAAAATGGCCCGTTTTTCATGAAAACGGGCCCGTTTTTTTTAAAAGGGCATGAATAGCCTTTAGGAGGTTGTAGAGTGCTCCTGGGGGTGGGAAGACCAAAAATGAGTAAAAAACTGACCCATTTTCACTCATTTCTGGGCTCCCCAGCCCCCAGGAGTACTCTGAAAGCCTCCTAAAGGCTATGCAGAGTTTGGTGAAGGGAGTGAGGTTTGGGGAGGCAAAAAAATGCTGTATTCAATGTATAAGACACACCCAGATTTTCAAGCTCTTTTTGAGGAAAAAAGGTGCAACTTATACTTTGAAAAATACGGTACATCCATCATACTTTAACATTGTCAATCCCTACTATAACACTTTATTAAGTTATTATTGGCTTCTGATATTGGCCTAAATACATGAAAAGAGATTGGAGGCTATGGGAGAATTATTCCTTCCATGTTGACCTTGGAAATGATGAAATGGTAGATGAAAAAAAAATATTTCTCCGTGATTTTAGTGACTTTTATGGCTTGGTTACTTTTCTTTTAATAGCCATATGCATGATATATGCATTTCCAAGTTCCTTAGAAATTCATTTTATATTAAAAGTGGAAAAGTACTTTAAGTAAAAGACAAATTGATTATTACATTAAATAAAACATTAAAGGTATTTATTGATTCATACTGTCACATTGCTAACAAAGTTTAAAACAAAATGCAGTAGAATATAAATTGGTAAAACACATTATTATTAACAATAGAATAAACATCTACATTACTGAACAATTAAAAGCCTGCCAAAATAGATGTGGATAAGATATCACCAGAGATGGGTTCCTTCTGCTTTGGATCGGTTGGGCCGAATAGATAGTAACTTGGCCAGACACATGACAGTACCAATTCTATCCTCAGGAGAAGGGGGGGGGGCATCTTGATTTTCTGTTCATGCGCAGAACAATCTTCATTGAAAAAATGTAGCTTTTCCTCCTTTTTAATGTTGTATGCATGCACAGACTGTTGCAAGTGCAAAAGCGCACACGTGCAGAGTGCACAAAACTTTTTGGGCACTGAACCAGTAGTAATACTGGCAGGAACCCACCCCTGGATGTGACCTTCACAATCTAGAAGAGGTCTATTCCCATAAGGCATCTTCAAGAAAAACCTCAACTGATGGTTCAAAAGAGAAAGAAGAGAGTACGTAGGTAGTCAGGTAGGTAGATAGGCAGGTTGGTATGTAGGTACTTAAGGTTTTCTTGGTGTAATTTCCACATCAACATTTCTAGTTTGATGACATGGAGAACAAGAAATGAACCCTCCCTTCCATCTACTGTAATTAGAAGTAAATATAAAACCATATAGTTTCATTACCTTTTTTACATACCTAGTGAGAGAGATGACAGAGAGACAGAGAGATAGACAGACAGACAGACAGAGTGAGACAGAGACAGAGAGACACAGAGAGAACACTGAAAGAAGACTATATAACTTAATCCACCAAATCACATTCTTTCATTTCCTACCCTACAATAGAAAAGGTGAGGGTGGGGAATCAGCTATAAAGAATCCTAAAGGAAGCAAATTAACAGGATCCTGTTTAATCAAGCTTCCGGTTCATAGGATGAAAATGCCATTGTTGCTAGTATATGAACCCTTGGGAGACTTTGATGGAGACAGTGTGTTCCATCTAGTAATACCTGATTTCTTGGCAACATTGGATGTAATCAGTATTTGGAAAACTATGGTCTTTTTCTGTGTTGCTGCAAGGATGAGTTGGGAGTACTGTGTTAACAGTGGCCTTGTTCCTACCTGAGTAGTGTATGTCACATCATGTATGACAAGATACTAGGTTACATAGGAATTGTGTGTCAAAGTCAAATCTGGCCATCCATTTTAGAGAGAGCTACTTGTGGACCTTGAAAGGTACAGGTTGGCTGGACATAGGCCTTTCCAGAACTAATTCATATACTTTAGTATATTCTTCCCTTAGTTATGTTAGGCCCCACTTCCTCCATGCTTTTCATGAGACCATTAAAACTGTATTATTCTATTATGCTGTTGATCAAAATTCATTGGCAATGATCATTGTAATTTTCTGTTTAAGACAACCCTTTGCTGGTTACAACCCTACCTTGTTGTTTCCTGTGAAGCCTTAGTAGATTGAAGCAGCCTGCAAATATTGTTAAACAATCAATACCTTTGTGTTGGTTCTCTGAACATAGATAAGAAGCCGCATAATACCTTTGATAGACATGCTCTGTGAAATATTTTAACATATTTGAATGAATGAATGAATGAATGAATGAATGAATGAATGAATGAATGAAAGAACGAACGAACGAACGAACGAACGAACGAATGAATGGTTATTAGATGCTTTGAATATGTAATCGGTTCAGGTTTTTTCTATCTCTTCTCCTATTGCATTCTGTTCACCGCTATACGCAGGTTAGTGAGAGGAAGTAGGAATGTCATACTGTGTAACTGTGATTAATCTTTAATGGTTCATGTATGTATGTAGATGTTTGGATTTATTCAATCCCACTTAAATATTGCATTTTCTGTACTTTTTAGAAAAGCTGCTTAACAGATGCATTCTCTCAAACTGTATGTTGAAAGCCATCTACATATTATCTTTCTGAACACAGATTTGCTTGTATTATTTTGATTATTTTAAAAATAGTTGCTATATGTTCTGCTGTACAGCAATAGCATCATAACATTATATAATCCAATGTCCTGTTCCAATATGTGATCTGCTACATTGAAAGTGTTCCAGATGGATTATCATCCTTTTCTTTTTTCTTTTTTTTCCAGTATCTGCAGTTACTACCTAGCAGACAGAAATCCCGCAAATGCATTTTCTTTTATTATGGGAAGGCATTGCTGAGAAAATCAGCAGTTGCTGGTTTGCATGAAATAGGCTGTTCTAAAAGCACAAGACCTGTCATTTTAAAAATATTAAAATTTTAATGGTGTGCAGGGAAACATGGAGCATATTCTAACATCAAAGATAGTGTGATAATTTGGTAAGAGGCTGGGGTGAATTGTCCTCAGTGGTCATAGGACTGAAAGAGATGGAAAGTTTTAGTGGGCAAACTGATACCAGAGTATTGAATTGAATTGAATTTGAATGTATTATACTTATATCCCGCTCCCATCTCCCCAAAGGGACTCGGGCGGCGTACAGGGAATATTTAAAACGACAATACAAAATATCACCACATT
>JAPKID020002139.1:0-13699 GCA_026931265.2 Tropidonophis doriae | reverse complement strand
CATGCATGTGTATGGGTAACATGGGGGGGTCATGCATGCATGTGGGGGGGACATGGGGGGTCGTGCATACATGTGCTGTCGCATGTGCGCACACTTTCAGCTCATAATGATAAAAAGGTTAGCCATCACTGCCATATCCTATCTGGGTCATGTGAACAATCTGTAGTCTGATTCTGTGTGGCCCATAAAACCTCACTGCTTTTTATAGTTAATTAAACAACACTTATTACCTTTGGGAAATGACCACTTTCATTAGGATTGGATGTATACCGAAAAGTCTCTTCTCTACCATCACCACAATTCTTGATAAAAATTACTGCTTCTTGACTATCAATTAGGCAACAAGGAAACATGTTTTTTTACATTAATCACTAGTGGTAGGAACAAGTTTAAAATCCCTTTCTGATCTTGTCGTTAGGATTCCTGGGGGCAGGAAAATCTATATTTAATTTTCCAAATCAACTAAATATATAGTACTAAAAGAGGAATTGAATGGTAAAGCTGTTACCAGTATTGAAAATAGAATTTTCAAAAAACAATTTCATTTTTTTATTAAATACATATCCAAACCTAGTCTTTCTTCAGAGTGAAAGAAAATAAAACATTACACAGAACCAATTTAATATACCCCCAAGTTCAGTGTAGATTTTTACCTTTCTATTTAGACTCTTGCTAAGGTAACTCTGGTATATTAAAGGGGGTTAGGAAAACTCCAATAATGCTATTGCTTGTCCCCATTGCTATATATCTTGGAACTTCCACTGATAATCCTATCTAGAGGACATTTCATTGCTTTCATACTGATACTTCTCTAGGACAGTGTTTCTCAACCTTGACAATTTTAAGATGTATAGACTTCAACTCCTAGCATTCTGAGAGTTGGTTCACCCATCTTAAAGTTGCTGAGTTGATAAACACTGCTCTAGGATATGGAATAGCTGTGATCCCTTTCTGGACATTCACCACTAAACACATACATTATAACATTCTGAAATGATAAAAGTTCTTGTTGCTGAAATCCAATAAGAGTCTGACCTTAAATGTTTTCTAATCCAAATGTGATCATTCCATTAATATGTACCAGAAATGAAAAAGTTCCAAATGATAAGACAAACCCTATCTCAGATGAGTTGATGTCTTAAAGCTTATCACAGGTCCATTTGTTTAAAAAGTGTCAGGCAAAAATGTTGCTTCATCATCTGTTCTTGACAGTTATCAATATCTACTGACTAGCAGTGAACAATCCTTAAAAAATTCTCTCCAGGTCCAATGGGCATTTACTTCCCGGTCATCTGACTCCTGAACTGCAGGCCCTTGTAGAATTTGTTGTCTGTCCAATGACTTCTGTTTCTATATCTCTCTTCACTCCTGTCAAGTGTTCAAAATCTCAACATTCATTTTTCAATGTAGCTTCTTGGTGAACTGCTGTAGTTGTCATGTTGATTGTACTTTCCAGCTGCATCTCCAACTAGAAAAGAAAATGATAGTACATGATTTTCAAACATTCAAATTGGTTTGTACCTGCAGTTGGAGGAAAGATAAAGAATACAAGCAGGAATGAGTTAAGGAAGAAAAATGATTTTTGATTCCGTAACTTTTGCTTTGAAAAAGCAATTTTCAAAGTAATTTATACAACACTCTTGTACTACTCTCAAAAAACTGAAAACATGAGCCAATAATGCTTTCAACAATCTCTTTGCACTCTTTAGTAGTCAAAAACTGAATCTGGGAGTTGCTTGGTTGAGGAGATCAGATGATGAACATAGGAAGCAAAAAAGACTCAGATCTATATATTCAAATATATTCTATTGAATAGAATAGCGTGTGGTGGGGAGATAAATGCATGGGACCATTCAAAGTGTTGTTCAAATGGGTTCTTATAAAATACATCTGCTCAAAGAATTTATATAATACATAAGGTAAAAGGCAAAACACACCAGAAGCAAATAACCTCTTCACATAGCAATGATTGCCTAATATAGTAGCTGCAATTTATTTTAAAATAATAACTATCTTAAAGAAAAGATGGAAGTAGAGAGTGACTCCTTTTTTCATCAGTCCTGCAATATAATAAGAACTATTTGCCTTTTCCAAATGAGCTGGCATTTTCTTCAAAAAGATAAATTTAGCAGTAGGCTTCTACCCTGTCCTAGTGTTAGTCTGTGGTGTGAACTCGCTCTAAGATAAAGTAGGGATGTGGAAGCAGCTTGATTTTGGTAGAAAGGAATATGACAAAAAAGAACCAAATGTGCTAAATTTATTTTAAACAAAAACACTGAATGCCAAATTAACAGTTACTGGCTTTGCTTGATATAAATTGTTTAAAATGACAAGAGCTGCTGTTTATTAGTGATTATTGGAACACATATGCAGAAGTAGAAGTAAGGCAAGGAGGAAGCAAAGAAAAAACATACTGAATAATGTGGACATATAAAAGTGCAGGGTGGGAAAACACTATAAAAAGATATATTTGAGGAACATAATATATAGATGTATCATTCAGTTTTAATAATATTTTGCATGCCTGTATGCAAATCCGTTTACTCATTATAATGTCTTTCAGTGTATGGAAACTCAATTTCATCATTCAGACAAAATGACTATGTTCTATTTATACCCAGCCAACTATAACGCATTGAACGTATCATAGCTTAACATGATGTGTAAACCCGGTTGACAATCATGTTTAGAATATGGGCAAATCCAATCCAGTGAACTTTACTATATGGAGATTTTATAGAATCCTGGACCTCTCCGGTCTCATAGTCATCTTTATGCCCTTAGCAACTTACTCCACTGGTTCACTGTCTTATCCTCCTCCTCTCCTAAACTACAAAGTATAAATATCTGAGGATGCATAAGTCTTGTCTTCTGCATATTAAAAGATTCTCAATCCCTTAACCCTTATTCACTGAACTTGGGTTCCAATTCCCTTGTTAGCTTGGTAGTCTTCCTCTGAATTTGAACCAGTGGGTCAATGTCTTGTGCCCAGAACTAGGTGTATAATTCCAAATGCAGAACAGGGAGAATATATTAATTTCCTAGGATTTGAAATCTGTGCTCCTGATAATCCATCCCAAAAATGCCATTTGCCTTTGGCAAAAGCAGATGCATTGCACCATTGGCTCATGTCCCACTAAAAATCTGAATTAAGGTAATCCAGCGATCTAACCAATTCACCGATGAAAGTCCTGAGACCTCCTTTAAATATCCCAAGCTATCTTCCTAATACTGCAGACCTTTTTGAAACCAGACAATGCTTCCTTAAAACTAAAGCCTCATTTGCAATAATATTATGGCTTAAATATTATGTTCTTAGTACCGTGACCAGTAACTATAAATATTGGAACTTTCAAGCAATTGTTTTAACAGCTTTTGGAGTATGCTGCCAGCTCCAAAAATCTGCCACCTAGATCTGTCGCTATACTGTTTGCTTCAAATGGTTATTAAGTTGATTCACTTCTCACCAAGTGAAGATAACAGAATATTTCTGTGCAGGAATTAATAGCTGAAGCAAAATCTAATTATCAAATAATTAATTATAATTATGACATTTAGGTGGCTTTTTATTCAAAAAGTTAAATGAACTTTTATGAAGCCAAATTAAACATTTAATCTTTACATGTGCTAAAAGGAAGATCAGAGACAACCCTCTTGCACAAAGATTTTATCCTTGAAATACTAGGGGGACAAGGTTGATGGAATGTGTCCACCTGCTTGGATATTTTTACATTTGCGAGGACTTAATTGCCTCATATTAAAAGCAAAATCACATATAGTTTTATATGCAGGTATTCCTCAACCTATGAACTTAATTGAGCCTGGAAATATAAAAATGTTGTTACCTAATAGAAATTTTAGGGTAATTCATGCTATACCCATATTTTAGATGGCAGCTAGTACTAAGTCAACTTGTGACTTAATTGTGAAGGTATTATATTATTCTCAATGCATTATTAAAAAAATCATGGTTGTTAAACACTTTATGGTTATGTTGCTTAATGTGTATTTTACGTTTAGGTTTTTTGAGATACTATCCATGATTGAGATAGGAACTCCAAATGGTATGAGTCTACCTGAATAGCAACATGAGTACCAATTGTTGTTGCTAACACTGCCAAGTGCTGATCATAGACAAACTTTGAATGAATCTTGAGGAACTGGTGTCCCAGAAGTTACTATTCTGAGCCGAAAAACATCACTCGGTTATAGCAGCTACAACTGAAAGATTTCTTCCTGATACTATTTCCAAGCGAAATATTTTCAAGATCTCTATAGATGTATCCCAGTTCCAACAGTGATAACCACAATTATAGCAGTTGTACCAGATTATAGCTTTAGTTCATGGTAAATCAAAATGTTTTAATAAGTCCTCTAATTTGTACTAAAACTGCAATCCAATCATTTCCTCTGAGTTTTCCTTTAAGATGCCACAAAATCCTTAATGTGCCTGCTAAGATTAAGAAAAAGTTATGTGCAAGTTGTAGGCAGATAAGGTAGCAAAATACTAAATATTAATAAATTCTGGGAATATAATCCCCCATTGCAATTGTTTCCACTGATCTGCCTTGGATACCTCTATCTTACGAATACCTCCTCCCATTGTCCTTCATACTTGCTCTGCACCATCCTGAGAAACAAGAGCTGCTGCTGATGCCAAGGAATCTTCCTGCACTTCATCTTCCATCTTCATAGAAACAATACAATGACTTTTCAATGGAGGCCTGCTGTTATTCACTATGGTATCTGTGAGAACAAAGAAAGAATAATTGGTAGACGAATCCAACTAAGGGAGAGCATTCAAATGGGTTTGTGGGCAGAAAAAACTGAACACAAGGTGAAAACAAAGCTGTGTGCCAGCAAATTGGAGAGTGACAGGAATTACAAGGCTACTCACCTTCCATCTGTTGTTCATAGAGAGCTTGCTCACTCTCATCCATGGCCTCCAGCTCCCCATGCACAGTACGTTTATGCATTGCCAAAGTAGAAGTTTGCCGATAGGTTTTGCCACAGGTGTTGCAAGTGTATGGTTTGCAATGTGTGTGAACTACATGGTGTTTGTAGAGACTAGAATATTCTGTGAAGCATTTTCCACAGCCTGGTACCATACATGCGTATGGCTTCTCCCCTGGAACAGAATTAGGATTCACGATGAAATAAACTTTTTATTCACGGATTCGCGGCCTAAAGGTTGAAGTTACTGCTGGAATAAAGCCAATTTAACATAACGGGATTCCTTTCCAAGCAAATATGCACGAGATTTCATGTTAGGATAATTGTGAAGGTAAACTACTTGCTCGATTGCAGATTTATAATCAAACCTTACAAGTGAGAGATGGCAGCTTGTCACATACAAGTCAGATTATTCTAACCCCTTTTCCGGCTAGATTTGGAAAACATTTTGCCTTTTAAGGAAGGAACAAAGGAAGAAGTCAGTGGGAAAAGAATGGGGCTAGCCATAATTCCTTGCAGCCTCTGAAAAATATATGAAATCACCAAAAAGCTGGAGCTCCTGGAAAGGCAGCAGGGAAACTTTGCTTCAGGAATCCTGCTGAAATATGTAGCACATAACTAAGAATTTAAGCTAATTTTTATACTTTTCAGTGCTGCATTAAGTCTTATTTTCTTTATCTTTGTATATAATAAGTATAGAATTGGGGATTGCTTTCAGCCTTTATTGATTCTTCAGGCTGTTCAGGGTCTTTTCGCCTTTGAATTTCCTTGTGATATAACAGCACTGTTGAAATTCTTTAAACTTTTGCATTTTGACCTTTTAATCTGTAGAAAAGTGAAAGATCCATGTCTTACACATTGAGGTTAGAAGGTATTCAATAAGAAAGGTACTGACATTAGAAATTATTCAGTTGTTATTTCAAAGTAAGAATCAGGGGCAGCAGCACTAAGTTCAACATAGCTATAGTTACTTTAAGCGGTCAAGAAAAAAAGAGTCAGATCCATCTCCAATAGCTGTACCTTATTAACTTAACAATGTATAGTTTTTTGTGGTCATCTCACAGGATGAACAAGATCAGCATCATTCTTTTTGTGCTGAATCAATAAATGAGTCCTTGGAGCAATTTATGTCGGCTGGCCCTACCCAACTGCAAATAGCTCTGAGTGCCTCACAATATAACAAAATAAGCAATATATAACACAATTCAAAAGCATAACCAGCAAATAAATAAACTCCACAAGTAAAGCAGACAAGAAATCAAGAGAGTTAAAAATATTGTTTAAAGTTTACCGGTATGGATTCTCATGTGATTTTTGTAGTTGGTGGCACTAGTGAAACCCCTTCCACAGTTGGGCTCTGAGCACATATATGGCCGCTCTCCTGTGTGTGTTCGTATATGGACCTTGCGTATATTGGAGGTGGTGAAAGAGCGGCCACAGCCTTCAAAGGGGCACCGGAAGGGCCGCTCACCTTGATGGGGAGACCAGATAGAAGAATCCTTAGTTAATCATTAAAAGCCATAGAAAATTCAAGATAAGATTATTTCATTTCTTCTTTCAAGCATATCATACTATAGTTAGTCCTAGGCTTAATACCTCAATTGGGACCAGAATTTCCATTCCTAAACTAGGTACTTTTTAAGTGAGTTCCATTCAATTTTATGGATCATTTTTGCCACGGCTATTAGGTGAATCCAGCTTCCCCCATTGACTTTCCTTGTCAGAATCCAGCTGAGGTCACAAATGGCTGAGTGACGAGATCCTCACAAATGGCGACCACATCACCCAGCATGCTGCAATATCGTAAATGTATACAGGCTGCCAAGCACTCTTAATTTTGATCATGTGACTGTGGGGATGCTATGACTGGTCATATGTTACCTTTTTCAATGCTTCTGTAACTCTGTTTAGTTGATAAACTAATGGTTATACGTTGAAGACTAACCTATAAGTGGTATATCTTTTTGTCTGGCAATCATCTTTAATCTCACTATATTTTTAATTTTTAGTTTAATTTTTAGTTTAATTTTGCATAGCCAAATATTAAAATGCACATGAACCTAGATTAGCTGCACAACTCAGACTGTCAAAGTATTATTCTTAGAAAACTCTAACTCAAACAGTGCCTCACTAGTTACTCTAACCACCAAGACTGAAAGTAAGTTTGAAGAACATTTGGCCATCTGTGCCTTATTTTAAAGAATGACTGAGATTAGTGGGGCCATATTTAGAAACTACTGACATGTTCACACAGATGTTTTAATATTCTCTACTCTCAGTGTTACCTTGTTTGGGATCAGCCACTCACGCAGAATTTCTGGAAGTGAAACTGCATAGAAGTTGTAGTAAATGAATGAATGAATGAAACTGCATAGAAGTTGTAGTAAATGAATGAATGAATGATGTAGAATACTGGTCTACAGCCAGAGCAAACTGGTGAGAAGATTAGCCCCCTGTCCACCCTCTTCAATTACATACTAAAGACAAGCCCCGATGTCAATACCATCTCTCTATCTGCCTCATCCTCAGTTCTTTTAAGTATTTGATGGTTTTCCCCCTCACACATTTACTTTAAACCTGGCAGTCAACTGAGATGCAAGAGGACAGGGAACATTCTAAGTTTAAGCTTTGAAAAAATGTAAGATTTAAAGAATTAAAGTAAAAAACATCATCAGTAATAATATAGCTATTTTTTTTGCAAATTTTTATAGCCGCATTTCTTATGTTCTTCCAAAACTTCAGATTCTGCTACCCTGAAATTAAAACAATAATTCCCACAGGACATACCAGTATGTGTTCGGATATGTTTCTGGAGATCTCCAGAAGTCTTGAAGGCTTTGGTGCATAAATCTTCTTGGCACTTGTATGGCTTCTCACCAGTGTGGGTTCTCATATGGCTCTTTAGACTGTATCCTGTCAGGGTAAAACGTGTTCTAAGCACAATCACAAAGCAGCGCACACAGCAACCTAAAACTGTAACTACGTACAGTAGCTCTGAAGACAAAGATAATCAGAGCTACACCTTTAGCTTGAATTTATACTTTTTTCATGACTCTTTATAGCTCAACGGTCTGTGGATTTCTAAAGTACATCTTCATTCTCAGTCATGAGTAATTCCATCAGAGCAACACAATTTCAATGTTTCTAAAGGCTTCACAGTAAATACCTTACCTGTAGCAAAAGTTTTCCCACAGCTTGTAAAATCACATTGGTATGGACGATCGCCTGTATGGACACGCTCATGAACCTTCAGCAAAACAAAGGAAAAAGCCTAGTCTTAGGCCAATGAGAACAGAAGAGTCTGGCACTCATATTTTTCCTTGCAGTGCTATCAGAAGTAGTTCTTCAGTTCTATTCTGTTATGGCGTTTGACTTTTTGGTTTTCCTTGCAATAATGCAATAAAGTTTCAACAAGGATGGGAAGGATTTAAGAAGTCCATATTATAAACAAATATATAGCATATGTATATTTTAATATTTGCTAGTTTAAATCAATTCATTAATTCAACCCTGCCTGCTAATTTCAATTTCAGTCAGTCTGAAATGAGAGTAGAATACAGTATTACATAAAATGTAACGTGTTCAAAATCCACATAATATCAATTTTATTTACTCCTGATTCAAAAGTTGTATTTTTTTTCTTCCTTTCAATCGTCTCTGATTTTCAGCAACTGCCTGGGCAAGTTCCTACAGTTTTCTTGGTAAGAAGATGGCAAAGCACTTTTTCAGAAGTGGTTTGCCATTGCCTCCTTCCCAGGGCTGAGAGCAATTGACTGGCTTAGGTCATCCAGTTGGCTTTGTGTCTAATGTGGGACTAGAACTCAAGATATTCTGGTTTCTAACCTAATGGCTTAACCACTACATTAATGCTTTTAAATAGTGTACACATTCTGAAAATAGTTTTGTTCAACTAGCTATTATAAAGCAAGGAGACGACTCAACTAGTAAGGTTTACATTTATTTTTAAATTTACAAATATTGAAATACATTAAAAAAAACCAGTTTGGGACCAACTGATGCAGTGGTTACGGTACTGGATAGGAACTAGGAGACCGTAGGTTTTGGTCCTCCTTTGGATATTGAAGCTGGCCAGGTGATTTTGGGCCAATCATTCTCTCTCTTAGCCCAACCCACCTCACAAGGTTATTGTGAGAAAAATAGCAGAGAGAGCATTAAGTACACTACCTTGAATTGTACAAAATAGATTTAATAAATAAATTGAAAAGCTAAGTATTTTCAAGTAAAACTAATATAGAAGGTGGACAAATAACTTGTAATCCTACTAATGCTTTATGTCAAATGTATTGTACTAAGTAAACTAAGAGCAAGCCTTCAGCAAAAGATTATAGCTGTCTTCAACCACTTATTTCCTCTCTCCTCTCATCATTATCAGATAAACTGCAGGCGTACCATGTCCTGTTGGTGATGACATTCATGATTTCCTGTTAGATAAGTTTCTCTAGTAATGCCATTGTGTATTTAGGGTGAATTGTGGGGAGACAAAGAGCAAATTACCTTCAAATGGTGGGATGTGGTAAAGAGGCGGCTACATCCACTGTATCTACAACAATAAGCTTTGTCAGGAGTTCTTGGTCCATTTCCAGTGCTCTGAACTTCTTCCTTCTGGAAGTCTTGCTAGGAAACAAAAAAAAAATTAAAACCCGAATGATGCTTGCAATGTCTAAAGTAGGTAGGCCTGGATTTTAATTTTTTACTTTAAGCCATTTTTGTAGAAAGGCAAGAACAGTTTTCACTAACTGAATTTCATACTTATTTTTTATTCTTATAAGAATAAGCGTGTACAATTATCTTCCACCTTCATGTTGTGGTAGGTCTTTCTCTATGTTATTTTATAAGTGGGAAACTGCATTCACACATACTTGTAAATCAAAATTTTAAACTATGGCTTGTTGTATAAGCTGTAGTGGCTTGATCAGCACATTATATCAAGTCATAATGAGTAATTTTGTACATTCCTTAAAAGCAATGTACACTCATAGTTTAATATTAGTGCATGTTATTTACAATATTCAATAATATCCATCACAATTTTTTAATACACAATATTCATTAACACCCTTCAGATCTTTGGGAAATATAACTCCCAAAATTCTTGCTCAGCAATCAGCTTACCGGTGTACTGTACACAATTTTCTAAGCAAGTTGATAATCAAAATTAAGATAAAAGAAACATGTTGTGAATAATGCGAAAGGCTGATCCAAATGTTGTTGCTGTCTAACTTTTGATGGAGTTATACATTTACTGAAGGGTAGGATATACAGTTTGGGATGTTCTTCAACTCAGTCTTGATTAAAACTATTATTTATCTTGTGATTTTTTCCAAACGCAATAGATTGTGTTGTGCTTGCCATTCTGACTAGAATAGTGAGGGATGAATTGCCTATATAGAATGAAACAATATAGAATGGAAATCCTTTTGGTCAAATTGAGCTTTTTATTGCTGGCACACTGTATAAAGATACTAAAAATGGAAATATTCTTTCCATTAGCAGGAAATTGCATGTGGTATGGGTATGGTATGACCAAGGTTAGCAAGCTAATGCACATCTTCTCTATTTTGCTAAAAAGGTTGCAAGAAGACTTTAACTGTCCAAAGCCATGACGATATGAGTAGTTATTGTTAAGAAGGAGACATTAAGCAAGTTGTGTTGGGATACTTACATTTGTTTAACGCAAATGTGTGATTTCCTGGGACTATGTGACTGCCATAAGACCCTTTTCTAAGGAGACATTAATGATATAGCTAACATGCTCATGTTCTCTGCAAAGTCCCTTTATTGCTTTAGATCTGAATAACTGAACAACCCTAATCAATATCTATGGGCCAACCTTGTGATGGCCAGATGAAAGACTGTTACTTAAAATACAAAAGGAGCAAATTATATAAACACAAATTCATGAATCCAACAATAAGAAAAAGAGTTCTGTTACATTTCTGTAAAAATAAGAAAAGGGGGAAGAACATAACAGTTTTGAAGGAAGGTTGTCTTCTGATCTTCTGGAATGGAATTGGCAAAGAGTCATGTGGTTGAGTGGGCTGCTACAGAAATTCAATAAATGAATAATTACAATGCAGGAAAGTGAGGGTTTAGTTTAAAATAAAAAGTCGAGGTTTAAGTAAACATGTTACAGACAAAGTGTATGTGCTGTACAGGTACTCAACTTATGACCACAATTGAGCCTAAAATTCCAATCATTAAGTGAGCATTTGTTAAGTGAGTTTTGCCTCATTTTATGACCTTTTGTCACAGTTGTTAAGTGAAACAGAACTGCAGTTGATAAGTTGGCAACCTGGTTGACTGAATCTGGCTTCTCATCAGTTATCATCAGTACAAACACATATTGCTCTAAATACCAGTAGCTATCAAAAGTCCTGACTTCAGATGGCAGGATTTATCCTTACAGCTCACATGGAGAGCTCAACAGGTTTTTTTGTAGTGGTGGACCATGCTGTATACACCTAAAAATGTAATTCTCTGTAATTCGCTTTAGAATCTTCATAGAAAAAGAAGAATATTCTCACCTTGCTGGCGTAATCCTTCAGAGTGGTAACAGTATCTAAATCAAAAGCATCATCTTTCTTCCCTACTGCCAATTCCTCCAGCCCCATATCTGCTTCCACTCCTAGGATGGTGCCATCCATTGTCGTGGGAACAGGGCGGTGTATGAAAGCTGTGGATCCATCTTCCAGTTGGACGGCCTCCAAGGCGTTGGGGTCAAAACCCTCTGAAGTGGACCACAAACACTGTAGTACCACATGTCAGCTCAAATCACTAAGTATTGATCATCTCTTGATCATTTACAGCTAATAAAATCTAAGGGTTAAGGCCATCAATAGTAAAATTTCTAAACTTTAGAAAGCAAAAGTCACATATCAAAAGATCTTGCAATTCTCAATCAAAGATAGATGGAATCAAAAGACCATGTTGCTTTGATGAAGCAGACCATCTGGAACTATTCTATCCATTCATGATTTGGCTGAGAAGCAATTGAAGAATAGCATTGGGTTTTTGTAATCGATGAGTAGTTTATCAATTATGGCTGTAAAAATTAGATTAGAAAAAAATGAAACAGCCATATTTCCAATCTTCCAAACCAGAGAACAGAAAAATAAAGAGGCCATGCACTCTCCCTTTCACCTCTGAACTGGTTTATTCAAACCATGGTTTACCCATATCTTACCCACCAAATTGTGGTTTTTCAGTAAATCAAGAAAAAATTCTCAAAGAGAAGAAGGGCATGCAATACAAAACATCTTACTACTGATGTAGGCTACCCAGAAGATCTAGAGTAAAAGTAACCAACACAAATAAATGTTTTATCCAGGAGTGTGCTTTTTTTGGTTTTTTGTTTAGAAAAGCAACACACAATGGCACCTATAATCCTTCTGCTTAGAGGCTTTTTATGGATAATTTATTGAAAACAAGAGTCAAAGACTGAGAGCTACCTTTGGGAGTATGATGTATAAAAGCCATGGTACCATCTTCCAGTGTAACAGGCTGACCATCTTCAAATGTGATCGATTCTATGGAATGAATCAGAATATACACAGGCACATGAGCTCAAAGAAATCAACTTGGCCAGTTTTTTTCATGCAACACAACACAAACAAAGATTAACAAGATTAAGAATCCCCATCACTGTTCACTTCTTTTGTTTTGAAGTATACCTCCTAGTCAAGTCAGCTCTAGGTATATTAAAAAATATTTTAATAATAATATCTATTGATAAGTGCAACATAGTTAGAGTCATTATAATGCTGAATAAAATAAACACAGTGAAAATTATTCTTCTCTTTCACTGACCCTAAATTTGTTAAATGTAGACACAAAAGGACCAGCAAGTGCAAGGCATTGTTTGTTCTTTTTAGTGCAAAGAGGGCACCCCAGAAAACCCCTCAGTTTGTAATCAGAAGAAACTTTTCCATGTGACTTTTACACTAGAGGATACCCTACCTCCAACCTGGCAACTGTAAGTGCATGACTTTTTAATTCCTACACTATACAGGTACTCCTTATTTAACAACCACTCGTTCAGCGACTGTTGAAAGTTACAATAGCACTGAACAACAGCTACTTATGTCTGGTCCTCAAAGTTCTGCCTGTCCCAATGCCCCCACAATTTTGTGACGGCAATCTGGGCATTGGCAACTGGCTAGCACTTATAACAGTTGCAGCATCCCATAGTCACATGATTGCTATGTGCAACCTTCCCTGCCAGCTTCCACAAGGGCGGAAATGGGAGGTTGGCAAGGAAGTCAGCAAACTACTCTGGTAATTTGTTTGCACCTTATCACATCTAGCAGCCACTTCCACCCCTACTACACCTGCATTGCTTTTTACCTGCAAGGCATCTGGGACTCCCTAAACAACCCAAGGTTCTTGTTTACATATGGCAACGTGGTGTGTTGGAAGTGCCATCACTGATGCAGCCATGTAGCATCATGCTTTATAACTGCATCTCTTAACAATAGAAATTCTGATTCCAATTTCCATCATTAATTGAAGACTATCTGTATACCTCTACAGCATTAGATGCCAATTCTAAGATACATGTAAAGCAACGATATTACACTTCCCAGAAGATGGACAGGAGAGAGGGAGGGGGGGGGAGAGAGAGAGGGAGAGGGAGATGAAGAGAGCAGAGTAGAACAAGAAGCAAATGGATGAAAACTAATCAATGAGAGAAGCAACTTAGAACTGAGGAGAAATTTCCTGACAGTTA
>JAPKID020002138.1:0-11417 GCA_026931265.2 Tropidonophis doriae | reverse complement strand
CCCCCCCCCCCCCCCCCCCCCCCCCCCCCCCACGACCTCTATTTATTTAGAAAACATTTGTCCTCTTTTTTAATGCGTAATTTTCTAAATTATAATGTCCATATATTCCAGGATATTACCGTAACATTTGTAGTTTCAATGTAATTTAATGAACAGCTAGATATACTGTATTCTGTGTGATATATTAAAATATATGAAAATAAACCAACCTCAGCATCAAAGATAAAAATTTGGGGAATTGTCCCAGCAATCACAGTGATTAAGAGTTAATACCCATTCCTTTTTGTTTCCATAATTTCTTAATTTTAATTGCTCACACAAAATTGATACCACATAGAAGTAATCCATGACCTAATTGGTTGTTGGGCCAGAATTTTTGAGGCAAGGCAGTTAAGTGAGTCATGTCCAATTTTATAACCTTTTTACCACAGTTAAGTAAATTATTACAGTTAAATTACAGTCATTAAGAAATCCAGCTTTCCCCATTGACTCTGTTGGAAACTGGCTGGGAAGATCGCAAATGGTTATTACATGACCTAGGGACTACATGCTGGTTTCCAACCACCTGAATTTTGATTACATGACCATGGTGATGCTGTGATAGTTGTATGTGCGAGAAACGTTTGTCACTTTTTTCAGCGCCTTTGTAACTTTGCAGTCACTAAACCAATGATTACAAGTTGAAGATACCTGTACTTAAATTCTGAAAGTACTTATTATACACTGGTGATGCTCAGAATGCATGAAGGATAAAGAATATGGTTGCTACACTAAGTGAAAGTTGGCACCAGTCATCCTTACTCTTAATCTTATGCCTAACTCTGGAATACTTTTGGACTTTCTTCTTTCTTTCTCACACTCTCTCTTTGTTACACTGTGTGGGCTGAAGAGTTCCAGACCATCAAAATCTCACCTATTATTTTCTTTGTTCTTAAAAAAATGATGAGCTATGGATTTTTATTTTTTCCTTATGCATTAACATTAATATGCTATGTTTGTATTTAAATGTATTTATCAGAAATAAGTCAATTTAAAATTTTCTTTAAAATATTATAATCTATGCTAAAGGTAGTTAATTGTACATTTCTTTAGGCAAGTATTATGTTTTTTAATAAGAATAAACTTTATTGGGACAATTGCGCATAGGTAGTTCTCAATTACTGACGGGACGGGGTGGGGAACTCTTAACAACTTCAATGCAAAAATGGATCATCACATGACCATGACTTGTAACTTTCTGCCACCTTCCCCATTGATTTTGTTGTTGAAAAATGGCTGCGAAGCTCACACATGGTGATCACCTAACTTCAGGATGCTGCAACCATTGTAAATGCCTGCTGGTTATCAAGTGTCCAAATTGTGTTCACATGACCATTGGCATCCTACAATAGCCACAATTTCATGGACCAATGGTCCTTTTTTCATCATATGCCATAACTTTGAACAGTTACTGGATGAGTGATCAGTAAGTGAGAACTACCTGATTATTTTAATGTCAAAAAATCAAAAAATAAGATTTACCCCCAAAAAGCATGCGGCTGGTCATGTACATATGATTATTGTTTAAATACTACCAGAATAAAAATGGAGCATTTCTAAGAGCAGTTAAAATAATATTAAGATTACTGCTAGCATACTTTAACAAATTATACATTAATAATAAAGCCTGAGAAAAATGTAGTTCATGTCCCTTGAAAATCTAGCCAAGTCTAGAGGAATATTTCATTAACTGAAATTTGAAGGATTTATTCACTCACACATACACGTTTTGCAACATATATTTTGTAACTTTGCTTTAATATTTCTAAAATAATTTCAATACACTGCTGATATAGTTCATTAATTTTCAATGTGATAGTTGTAGCCCCAAAGTTACACTGTATAAAAATTGCTACCAAAATCTTAAAAGAAAACCTTGTGGAGGTTTACTCGCAAGGAAATTGTCCTGAAGTAACATCAGGATTGGCCCACCTCAATCCAGATTCAAAGACAATCTCTCTCAGACCATTAAAAGGGCTAGCTATCTCTCATGATCTTTTTATAAATGTCTTAGTATGATTTGGTTAGACACTCTAATACATGAAATACTGGATCAAATGGAATTTTGCTTTGATTATAAAACAGAATTATAATAATAGAAGGAAAATAAAAAGATCACAATGTCAGATGAAGAATGCTACATTACAACATGGACATACCTGCCTTGAAAATTTATTAAAAATCAAAGAATACAAAACTTCACATAAAAATATGTATTTTTAGCTTCCCACATTGTTATTACACACAAAAATGAACATGATATTTTAGCAGTCATCCACAGAGGCATAGAAGGTAACCAGCGTGATAGCCAGTGCAATTTATGGTTAATCATGATTGAATGGGACATGATATCTGCTTAAGTTTATCCGGCTTTTAAATGGAACTATTTAGAACATCAATATTTCAACAATGTAGATTCATAGTCAATATTGCTAGCATGTAGAATGATTATAGGTTTATAATCAGCCCTTGAATGGTTTATTCAAGTTTAGATCTCTTCCTATACCAAATTCTACTACGAGCCTTGTATAAGGTTTGAAAAATAATCGAAATAAAAATACTGATTCCACTATCAAGCAGAGCTGAAGTTTTCGCAATTCGCAGTCTGTTTACTCTTTATTTGTTGTCCAATTGCTGTTCACTTGACATATTAACAATCAGAGGTTGATAATATTACCAAATGTTGCTTTGGAGAAGGAAGGAATTTTGGGGAGAGGCTTTTTTTCAAAAAGGTGGGTAGCATAATTAAGGAGCTTCAGTGTGGGGTTGGCGGACATAAAAACCCATGTATATAGTCTTAAGGTTCAAGAGTTATTTCCAGAGGAAATAATATATAATCTGTGATAAGGAGTATGACAGGGCATTTTGCAGGTAGAGATAAGCAACCATAATGTACGTTTTCAATTAACTTTCACGTTCATATTTCCCTTAAATTTGCAAACTTTATATATCTTTCCATACAGATGCTGGCTAGTATAGTAAACCTTGTATTTTATGCCTGTCTTTCTGATTATCTTACAATCAATTTAAAAGATAACATTAGATCAAGATGAGTTGTAGTCAAAATATGTGCTACTCTGCTTTGGAATGTTGCAATCTTTTCTCTCATGATATTCAAAGGCCTTGCATTTATTTTGAAAAAAAAATCTCTAGCATGTGCAACATCAGCTTCTGACCATTCTATGTCAAATATTCGCTGCTTACGAAAATTCATTTCCATGTACAATTTAAGATGTCAAGACAGAATTTCTTCAAGCAAAATTTCTTCAAACACAGTGCTTTCCAAATTTTAAGAACATATATTTCAATAAAAGGGAGGGGAAAGCATAAAAAGATGGAGTAAGCAATACTAAGAAACATGGTACTTTTAAAATGCAGGATAGGCTTTATACACAATTTGGGGCTTTAAAATAAAGCAAATATGTTGCCATGATGATACACACTTGCATAGTATATCTGTATGCATCTTGAAATCAGATGCTTGCCATACAGATTATCCCAATACCACTGGGTGAGCTGTGTCTTTACAAAACAAGAGACTTAATAAATCAGAATGCATAGAGAAGCCAGAAGATACATTTTTAGGTAGTTGCTCTCAACAGAACTAATGCAGGCTGCTAATCAGATTCCTGAATGGAATCACTACACATTCCTTTCTCCACATTCTTCAAGTTGGATGCTTTATTTAACAATGGTCCAAGCAATCAGAATGTAAATAAAATTGATGAACTGGTATTTGTAATTTGCAGTTAAGGGTCAGGGAGATATATAAACACACACTACATGCACATACATTACATACACACACACACACATATATCCCTGACTCTTTACTGAACATATATGTATATATCCCAAACTTGATTTGTAACAGTAAATTTTTGTCTAGCTGTAGAAAACATATTGAAGATTCAAATTTTTGTACATCATCTCCACTAAAATGAGCATGAGATCTGTAAGAGCATTAGATGGCATTTTATCTCATAAGATTGAATTTAGCATTACATGCCAGACTAGTAAGATAACTAGTCAAAATGCCTTTTAACTCAATCATTATTATAAATACTTAAGCCAGACCAACATTTCTTCTACAAATCAGGAAGCTTCCAATATTATTAGCTTGATGTGTTAAAATTGATTGCTTAGCTAATCCACCAGAAGCATGAACCCAACTTAGAAAATGCAACTTGGGAAAGTATCTGTAAAAAAAGAAAGAAAATTTTTCTCTCTCACGCACACACACAGACATAAACAGATGTGTGTGCTTATGTACACACCCTCAGTTTCATAAATATTTTCATGATTAAAACATTCCAAGTTATTGCACGTTATGTTTGATGTGAATAAGGCAACAAAACCATTTTAGAAGGAATGGGAAGGTGGTGAACAATGCCACAAATAAAGTTTTGTAATGAAAAGTAACATTCAAGCAACCCATTATCCTTCCAAGAAAACAAAACAATTATGAACAAATGCAGCTACAGCAAAGTGCCACAGCATTTATGGTCCTCCCAATAATCTTACCAGAGCTGTTTCAGCACTGTAATAATCATGGATAGGAAGAAGACAAACTTCCACAGTTAATAAGGCTTCACGATAAGCACAATTATTTCTTTTAAGATGGACTCCACCACCACACACGAAACATGCAAACATTGGATGCAGATATTTGGCAACATCCACAGACAGATGTACTCAGTGCTGGTCTCAAATCCTCCCAGAGCAGTATCACACACACTGCATTAGTCTAAAGAGGACTCTGAAGTTGGCCATTATCTGCTAAGGCTAATAGGCAAACTCTCCCTGTACTTCTTTCTCCTCCAAATATTACGGTTGTGTTGGTGATGACCTCTGTTGCTAACTGGCTGCCTTACAGTTCCATTACTGGCAGAATTGTATCCACTGCCTTGATTATGAGCTCCTTTCACAGTAAACTTCACTCCATTGTGCTGCTGAAAACAGAAAAAATATTTAATATTACTGCCAACTATGTAATATTCTTGCCAATGTTTCATTAATGTTCTCATGAAGTCCTTAAATAATGAATGTATACTTATGAAAAAGCAATACAGCATTCAGACATCTACAATCAAAATTTAAAGAAAGTTGCATTCAGAAAAATTCAAATAACACTAAACTACTTGAAAGAATTTCCATGAGAAGAGCCAATCAAAGAAGATATTTGGTCTGCTCTTTCTGAATGTTAAAGGATCATTTCTCATCTATTGTGCTGCAAAAGAGATTTTTAGGAGAAGAAATAGATTTACAAAATGTTTCATTTTTTAATCATTCTGAATTTTCTTAGCTTAATTGTATTTTTCTGGATATCTTTGAACAGTGATGGTGAACCTTTTTTGGCTTGCATGTCAAAAATGGGGGGAGTGCAGGGGGGCCATACGCAGGCATGCGTCATCCATAATGCTATGTGTATGACCACAGCGCACATGCACGCACGACCAGTTCTCCCCCCTGAAGTCTCCGGAGCACAAAAACTCAGTCCTATGGGCAACGTGGAAATCCGTTGCCAAACTTCCAGTTTGTCCGTAGAGCCAGTTTTTCGCACTCCTGGGGCTTCAGGGAAGTTCCTGAAGCCTCCGGAGGGCGAAAAATGGTCTCAAAAAAAGGCTGAAGTCAGCTGGCCAGAGCGCACATGCGCGCTGGCCAACTAACAGGGCAAGCCTCGCTAGGAATCTTGACATTTTGAGTAAAGTGGTAAGTGTTTAAAATGCTTGTTAATTACCCTAGCTAACAAAATTTTGAGCTTTACTGATTTTAAATTATTTTTCTTAGAATTGCTTATTTCCATCTATTTCAATTATTCTACAAATTGCTATCTTTTTATCTAGTTCAGTAGGTATTTTTCTCTTTGGTAATATTTTCATTTATTATTTTTAAAATTCTTACATGAACAAATTAAACAGAGAATGTTTTACATACCTGATTATTCGTGGCCATAATCAATGCTCTTGCAGGCACAGACTGATTTTTACCACTTGGCATATTTAATGCAGGATGTATTCCAGCTGTAAGTGGAGATGGTGCTTGCAGGCTGAAGTGGTATATATTAGGAGTTGTGCAAGGTGGAGTATCAGAATCCTTAATGTTACATAAAAGGAGAAAATATGGGATTTTGCTTTATTTTGTATACTTATAAAGAACCTGTGATGACATATTTAAAGCAGGATGATTTTGCACTGAACATGTTATAGAATAATCTCTCTAAAGGAGAATCATTTAGGAAAAATAACTGTTTCTGACCTTCCATTACTAGACTAGAAAAATAAGTTAAATATCGAAAGTGCAGTTTTTAACACTAGCCAGTTACTGTTCTCCTGATTAGGCAAAACTGCATAATATAAACTTTCATTACCAAGACTGAGCTAGCGAGAGAATTTAGATAGCATGTGCTACTTGCTACACTTCAATCAGCAGTCATGATATAATTTGTGGAGAAGCCACAATTTATCTAGGCTTCTTTGTTTTCTGTGGTATCTATCTGTCTTTAAGGACCCATTATGCAATTATTTCCACACATGTAAATATTTTTTAAAAATGAAAAACATTTTAGAGTAAAATTGTAAACATGAGTTTAAAATCATAAGCAGGAGACTAAAATAGAAATAATGAAAATAAGTTTTTTTTAAATTAACATTCTCTTTCATTTTGAGAAATTCTTTCAAAACTTTACATTAAATAAGACAATGGTTTCAAATCAATTTTCTGATTATTTACTTATGGTAAACATTGACTATATTTTTAGATAAATTATATATCACTTAACACAAATTTAGAAGAAGCTTTGCAGGAACAGAGAGCAAATACACACACAAGCACATCTCAATAATATGAATATTACAGTACTCTTTGTAATAATTGTATTTGTGATCTTATAAAATAGCTTGTAATCTTATTCAGATATTAATTTTCAGATGTATGTAAACAGCAGCTTAAATAGAAAAAAAAACTTACAACATCACTTCCCGAAAGAGATGACACTGAAGAGGCAGATGAACCTGATGATAATTGTTGCATATCAGTAAATGACAAAGTCAAAGGTTGGTTGTAAAGCAATTCGGCATCTCTATTCTGGGTTGCACTCTCTGAAGATATTAATTCTCTCTCTTTCATCTGAACATCTGATGGCACATATATGTTTATATGTCAATACATTTCCTTTTCACTTAAAACAAGTACAGCTGTGTTTTGAGTGTTGTTAGTTTTACTGAACAAAGTATTGTTGATTAAGTCAGATATTATATCAAAGATGTTTAAGCCTAACATGCAAATGAACTACAGTGTGCATTTTATTAATTTCAACAAATTAAAATAAAACAATCCCAATATCCTGCCAGGCATGGATTCACATGATTATATCAACAAATCATAACAAAGCACTGGGGAAAATGTTGAGGTAGGCTGACATAGCACTGAAATATGGGATAAAAAAATAAAAATTGGAAAAGTATGATAAAAATAATCTCTGGTATATTTTTTTAGGATCAATATATTTGCTTACCAAGTTCAGATGAAAAGTTAACTTTGTTTCCCCATTTTTTTTTAATCCATGCTCTGTAGTCAATCACTTCTTCTGTCACTTTAATAATTCTACCTAAAGTACTAGAAGAGATGTTGATCAGGATAAGAAACAAACACACAACAGTGAAACTTTTTTTAAAAAAATCTGAACTTCACTATAGATAACATAAGAACATAAAAATGTTTTTAAAAGATTTGCAAACATTCAATGTGTGCAAATTTCAATTTTTTCAATTGACATTAGCTCTTCTTTTCAGGGTGCTGTATTACAAGATGATAAGTATTATGCAGCTCCAGAATTGAATACATACTTCCTGAATGTGCCATGATGAGTGAGTTCCTTGCTGACTTTTGTTAGCTAGCAAGACAGCTTTGCAAGAGGAATTGCTACTTAATGCTGAATTCCATTCAGATAACCTTTCCAGAACGAAGGAGTGACCAATGACATTATCTACATGACTCCACATAGCAGCTCCTCACAAGTAGATTTTCATAAAATCATTTTTATAATTGGTTTATGAATAGAATGGCTGCAAGTTGGGATTTACATCAAATTCAAACTTGCAAAACAGCCTTTATGTACATATTTCTTGGCCCAGCCTTATCTTTTAGTCACATATAATTTTGGGATTATTTTATTAATTGCATATTGAAGAGATCAAGACCTCTTGGATTGGCAAGATACTACTGCATTCTTCAGGTGACTTCCCTTTTCCTTAAAAGGTGTAAATTTGACTTTCAAGGTCCAAAAAAATAAGATTTGTTGTACTAACTACACAGGAAAAGGGTGCTTAGTGAATAGATTTTGTGAAGTTAGTAATTATTAATGGGCCAGTGGGATTTGGAAATAGAGTTTAGAATTGTCATGGAAAAATGGAGATTGTTTTGGAGCTGGACTTTTCAGTCAGGGGATGAAGACAATGGAGCAGAATATCCTTAGTGCAATTCAGCTAAAATTTGGGACAGAATGGACCAGAAGCTTGATAAAATAGATACAGTGAATTTGTAAAAGAACAAACAAACTGCAGTGGATGTTTATGAAACTAATCTTAAGGGGGACAAATGTAAATTCAAATGGGATCTGATGGATCTACAGGAGATGAACAAATATTAAATCAGGAAATTGATTTGGATTTTTTTCTCTCTGCATATACAAAAAGTTCAAGTATGACTTAAAAGGATTTTTTTAGAAGTGACAAGCAAAAGGATAAATTTTATTTATGGATACAAGGGAAGTATCCAAGTATCCAGATTCTAAAGGATGTTTGCTTTGAAACACAAATGAACATCAAACTACCTCTTCAACTTGTTTTTTTTGAAGGCCATCAAAGAATATTTTTAAAGATAAGGGAAGATTTATAAGATTGGCTTGTTTGACCAAGTTTAAAAGAAGAACATAGTTAATATATATTTGCTCTTCTTGGAAGTTTACTGATGGATTTATTAATGTAGCATTATGATTTGGTTTTCTTTACATAAGAGATGAACTATGGGGAGAAGACAGATTATGTTTTATTTAGAGTTATGTTTTATTTAGAAACAGTGACAGCTATTAAAATTGTTTTACTTCCTGAACTGAAGGAGAAAGTTACTTTTTTCTTTCTTTCTTTTTATTCTTTTTTAAACCTCTCCCTTTTTTGCTATTTGTATTAACTTTTATTCTTTACACATATAATTCTTAATAAAATTATTTGAAAAAATGAATATATTCTTCTTTGTAACAGTCAAAGTTCCTCCTCTGACCATACTTACAAATTCTGGAAGTGGAATGTGAAGTTTAAGTTCCAATGCATTTTCACTTTAATTTTATATTTTGAAGCTTAAATGTATATTTCTAAAAAACCTCTGGGCCTCTGCTGGCCTGCCCACTTTTTAAACTGCAGCACCTGGCATGCTTCTCAAAGCCCACACGCAGCCCTGGCTTTTAGAAGGCTATATACCTTAACCTATACAACAAACATATTCTCAAATAGTTACCTTTCTGAATCTCTATTAGGGTATGATTTTGCAAGTGGTGATACTGCATGGCTTAGAACAATGTAGGCATAGTCAAAAACTTGCTTTACTTGCATGGCACCATAACAACTTCTTCCAACATCATTGCCTGTAACAGTCAAATTTTTAAAAATCACACTCATTATCCAGTTGACTCCAAGTTGCTTTCACGTTGTAATGCTTACAATGCTTAAAACTCTTGGAATTGGCAGGATATCTCAAGGAGAGATGTCTCTATATGTACAAATTGGTACCCACTCTTCCCAGTTAACCTATCGTTTGTCAAACAGAACTGATACTTGTTTAAAATAACAGTATGCTGCATCCTTGTTTTCTATGTACCATTCTTAAAATTTAAAGAACTTCAACCATATCATGTTTATTCTGCACTGGGTTTGGAAGGTCAATATTAAGCAGTTTACATTTATACAGTACCAGCTATTTTTACTGATATGTATTAATGTCATGCAGATATAAATCTGGCTACTTGTTTATTCAATGTTTACCAACAAGGAAGTCTTCCCAAACCAAGAAAACTATCTTCAAGACTTCAGTCGACAGTCTCCTATTATAACAACAGCTAATTCTTTGTTATTAGATCGTTTACATTTTACTCATTGTTTGGTCCATGGGAAGAAAAATAGTTGCTGTAATAACAAAAATGTGATTGTATAGCTTATCGGGTAAGTTTGTGGAATTACACAATAAACAATCCAAACCTAAATGACTTAAACATCATCAGTCAGGCAGAAAATAGCACCCAGGCACGTTCAAGTCCTCTGGGCAGTTTAGGGCTAGATAATCTGGTATTTCCAAGTCTTACTGTTTTCAACTTTCACAATACTCTGCTATAGCAAGACTAATTGGGTGGTACGAGTTGTCTAAAATATGTGGAGGGGAAAAACCAGGTTGCATAATCGTGTTAACTAAAATAGTATTCCTAGTTCACCTCAGTATTGAAATACACATTGAGCCCAAAACATAACAATTATAAAAATTATCTAAAATTATGTAATTATCCTAGGCACATCTAAAATTATTTGTTCTACATTGATCTATCCAAACTTTAACAAGATGAAAGTTTTTGTTTTCTGTGCACAATTCTACAGTATCATTTCAATACTCCTTTGTATCAGTGAATTATTGGAGTGAATAATTTAGTCCACAGTAGAAATACCAAATCTTAACTCCATTCTTACATTAACCCAGAGGTGAAATTCATTTTTTTTACTACCGGTTCGGTAGACGTGGCAGGGGAAGGATACTGCAAAATTTCCATTCCCACTCTATTCTCAGGGACGGATATTGCAAAATATCCATTCCCACCCCACTCTGGGGCCAGCCAGAGGTGGGAATTGCTGGTTCTCTGAACTATTTAAACTTTCCGCTACCAGTTCTCCAGAACCTGTCAGAACCTGCTGAATTTCACCCCTGCATTAACTCCTTTATTCTTGGGATATGTTTTCTAGCTTCCAGCATTTGGGATGTTCAATACAGTGGGAGGAATACAGGAAGTCTTTAACTTACAAACATATAGGAGCCTGCCCATTATGGTCATAAATTGTTAAGTGATGAATTTGATTTTATGACATATTTTTTGTGGCGTTTAAATGGATGTGGCAGTTGTTAAATGAGCCCATTGTTCGTTATGGGACTTTTTTTGCCCCAAACTGGAAGTAAACACTGTTTTTTGGTAAAAATGTCATAAATGGTAATCATGTGACCTTGGGATGTTGCAAACACCTGTAAATGAAAGTCAGTTGCCAAGAACTTGACGTGTGGCTGTAGGGGGAGAGGCCAGCCATCAGAACTGTGGAACCAGGTCACAGGTATCATTTGGAAGACAG
>JAPKID020002137.1:0-13702 GCA_026931265.2 Tropidonophis doriae | reverse complement strand
TGTTAGGCCGGCTTGTTGGAATAGGTATGTCTTTAGGTGTTTGCGGAAGAGGCGGAGGTCGGTGATAGTGCGTAAATTGGGGGGCAGGTCGTTCCAGAGGGCTGGGCCCGCCACAGAGAAGGCCCTCCCCCTGGGTGCCGCCAACCATTTGAATACCCCATAGTTTTTCTTGGGCTTAAATATATATTTATTTAGCAAATATTACTTAATGTATCCTCCTCTGAATTCTAGAGTATTGGAAAGTATTTTTTATTCTCATAGTTTCAACATTCTCACATCTAAATCTTTTTGCGGAATCTAGACTCAAAAAAATTTCACAGACAAGAAAGTGAAGCATCTTTTACCTTTCTTGTTGAATTTTTTAAAACACAAACTTCATTCAAATTTTATTTTGCTATTTTCGGTGCAGTTTTAATACTCTTTCCAAATGAGTTTCCTTTTATTTATTTTTATTTTTTATTTTATTAAATTTATTAATTTATTAAATTTATATCCCACACCTTCTCCTACAAAAGGACCCAGGGCGGCGCACAGGAGATTAAAAGTCAATACACATATACAAGTACACCATTATTAAAACCCCTAATTAAACTTAATTACCCTGTGCTAAAAACATTTTAAAATCCCTCTAATTAAAATTTACAGCTAATGGAGAGTCCTACATTGTGTCCTACATTGCTGTGATTTTACTTTATTGAGTTCCCTTCATTTATATTTAAGGATTTGAATTTGTAATATTCTTTCTATATTTTTTTTAGTAGCTTTACTCATTTTCTGTATCCATTGAAAACTTTGCCACTAATCTGACTAATAAACAGAGCCTTGGATTTATTGACTCCTCTCTCTTCTCTATCCCTTTCCCCCAAACTCTTGTTGCTTCTCCCTGCACAGCATTCCCTCCACCACCACCAAAAAACCCCCCAGCCTTCCATTCTTTTCTTTAAGCAAAATTCCTTTGTATGTCACAATAATCTTTTACCTTGACTATTGCAATCTTTCTGGTCTTTTATCACACCTTCATTCACTTACACACATCCCACCGAGTACTGAGTCAGTTTGGTTTAGTGGGGAAGGCACTGGCTTAGAATTGAACAAATATCTATATTTTTAAAAGCCAGATAATAATCACAAATACAAAGACCTGCAAAGAAGTAGAATACTATAGCAAAAGACAGCTAGGTGCTTTGGGTGTAATTCTCAAAATGTCCAAAGCACCATTTGAACACCCATTGGCATTGACAAAAATCACCATTAGTCAATTGCAAAAGATAGCTTTATTTATATCAGCTTACATTCAGTGGTGATACATTTAAAATTCTTAAACAACATATGCCTGTCTCAAGTCTTTGGGAAAGGCTAAACTGGATATAAACACCAAATCCAGTTTAAACATCTAGTTGACTGTGACCAAGCATAATGGAATTCTCATTATTTTGAATAACTTCAATTCTTACATCCCTATATTGCTACTGATCCTCTCACAGATTCTGCAATTAACTTCTTGTCCTATTCTTTAAAGACTATTGCAGTTTTATCATTTTTTCTCTTTTGGCACCTACAATATTTATCTTAGGGGACAATTGCCCCTTCCCCTCCAACAAGGGGGAAATGGTAAATGATTCTTCAATTAAGAAAATTATAATGAATATATTGGTCCGTGGTACATTTACAGTAATAAAGCATTGATGTTATATTTAACAATTTTGTATAGTGCCTAGTTATAGGTACATGGAAAATGAAGCCATTGCTTTTATTATCTCTATGCACTCTTGAGCTCTAGACTTCATGGGCTATTAGGGAACAAATTTTCAAATTTTCCCAGAAGCCTTTGAATCACTTATCATCCTATAACTTTTTGTAATTTTCCAACTATTTGGGATATTAGGCACTGGAATTTTGGAAAATCATGTGGGTGCTACAAAATTGGGGAAATGGGATGTACCCCTTCACAAAATGGCTATTATCGGCACGATCAATTAGAAAACAATCATGTTATAGTCATGGGACTAAAGGGAAATAATTCCAAAATTGGGATATTTTGTAGGGATGATATCTAAACCTTAAAACTTCAGTTCTCTATATTTCTTAGTCGCTTTCCAAATTATCTGTGATGTATTCCTATTAAAAGAGCCAGTTTGATGGTGCGGTTATGGCATCAGGCTAGAAACCTTGAGACTGAATTGTAGTTCTGATTTAGACATGAAGACAAATGGGTGATCTTGAACCAATCACACGCTCTCACCCTTAGGAAATAAGCAATGGCAACCCTTTTGTAAAGTCTTGCCAAAATAAATTCCTGGTCAGGAAATTGCCAGGAATCAACATTAACTGAAAGAGGCAAAAAAAGAGGGAAAGTGTTTCTATTCTACCAAATCTGTACACATAGCATTTCCAGCATATGCTCTTTAAGTTCTTCATGTTTTAATCTGTATATTTATATTGAAATATAAGGTGGCTATTAGAATATTAAATGTGTACCACTTATTTCTATTTCTATTAAGATCACAGGTAATAAAATACAGTGTTTTCTTTGTTTTCAGCATCATATCAAATATCAACATCTGCTGAAAAAGAAATATGTATGTCCTCATCCCTCTTGCGGAAGACTTTTCCGGCTCCAGAAGCAACTGTTGCGGCATGCCAAACATCACACAGGTAATATGGGTTGCAAAGAAAATCCCCACACTGTCCCTTTAAGGAGGAATATGCATTTCTTATTTAATAGTCTTTAATTTAGATATGAAATGCAAAGTTGATACAGATTGTTTGATGACAGATACACAGATGTTAATTCTGTGACCATATTTAAAATGAGAATGGCTCAGACTGAAGGATTTAGTTAGGATATTACTGCTTCCAGTCTTTTAATATTTCCTTTCCTCATTTTTAAAATCTCTGATATAGATAAGAATAAGTGACACTGATTCTGATATTCATAATATAAGACATATTATGCAATGAATTATTATTTGCAATTGATATAACTAAGAACAATACCATATATGAAATCAGATAACTGGAGTAGACTGCTTATTTGTCAGAAGTCACTTTTGACCAAAAAAAAATAATAGATCAGTTTTGACAACGTTGGGACTATATTGTCTACCTTCCATGTTTTTTAATCTCCCTATTTCAAAATCTGAAGTTCCTTAAATAATATATGAAGAGTTTGAAGGATTGTGAGCAAAAAGGAACGTATTTCCATTAGGATATTTACAGCTGCTTTTACCAAACAGGGTGACCTTTTGATGTAAGCTTCAACTCCCATAATTCCATTGGTATATGGAAAGCAATGGTCCCGCTGTCATTAAACAATGAGCATTATGATCTTATGCACCTTCATAGACAATGAATGAATGAATATGTTATTTTGTTGGCACAATGTGGTAGTATCACAGGCTAAATGAGAGGGAGGACTAAAGAGGCATGCCAGTGTGGAGTTGCTCCATGGAGGAAGTATTATAAACCAGACTGGTGATACCTTAACTTCTGGTTCTCATGGGAAAATGGCCAGTCTGGCAAGAGTCTTGTAATATAGATGACCTACAATACAGACCAATAAAGGAGAATATCTGTAGCTCAGAGTTCAAATGAGGGAGCAGTCCTTGGTGCTTTCTGAGCTTCAATATTCTTGCAGACATTTCATTACCCAAACTCGGTATAACAACCAAGTACAGGGAAGTTGTTCTGATTTCTTGTGCCTGACACACAGAATGAATAATATATAGGATATTTCAAATATAATGAGAAAGATTAATTAATTTATTTCCCCTTCCTTGGAGAATGAAGAAAAACTAGGATATATAAATCTCAGAGTAAGAATGGGACTATTTCCATAAGATTCTGTTTGTATTTGAGAAATACTTCCTCATCACTATTAGTAAATATCCTTTGAAATCATTATCTTTAAACTGTGATTAGGAACATGGCAGATTCTTTTTGAATAGGTATGGATCTGGATTAGATTCAGGTTTTGATGTAAAATACTATGTGCCGCTTTACAGATCAAAGGGATTACATTTGTGAATACTGTGCCCGTGCTTTCAAAAGTTCCCACAATCTGGCAGTTCACCGAATGATCCACACAGGCGAGAAGCCATTACAGTGAGTAGTGTCCTTGATCTTGCCTATTTTATTCATGAGGGATTAGTCCAGCTGCCTCAATAATTTTTTCCCTTTGCATTTCTCAAATATTATTCTGATGAATAATATATAGTCTTCTGCTCCCTCTCATTTTTCTGTAGATGTGAGATCTGCGGATTCACCTGCCGGCAGAAGGCCTCACTCAACTGGCACATGAAAAAACATGATGCAGATACCTTTTATCAGTTTTCATGCAATATATGTGGAAAGAAGTTTGAGAAAAAAGACAGCGTTGTAGCACATAAAGCCAAGAGTCACCCAGAAGTGCTTATTGCTGAAGCACTGGCAGCCAACGCCGGGGCTCTCATTACCAGCACTGACATCTTGGGTCCTGATCCAGAGTCTGTTGTACAACCCACGGATGGCCAGGGCCTTCCCCTTCTTCCAGATCCCATTGGAAACGCCACTCCTGGAGAGTGCCTATTGCTGAACCCTGATGGGATGCCCAAGGCCTACTGCAGTGGGGGTGACCGGGTCAACCTGATGGCTGATGGGAAAATATTCGTTGGCAGTGATAGTGGTGAGAATACAGAAGGGCTGGTCATCAATACAGAGATTCTTGGAGCTACCACTGAAGTTCTAATTGAGGATTCTGATTCTGCAGGACCGTAGTGGGAGAGGAGCACATGTGTATTGGGACAACTTGAACTTGTATTTAAAAAAGAATAAATGGGGAGAAGCAACTTATTCAACATAGAGAAACTAAACACAAATAAATTACTAGTCAGATAACTAAAGGACCTCCCCCCCCTCCCTTCTGCCCCAGCTCACCCCTTTCTTGCAGAGTGGATCACCACACTACATATTTTTCACTGTTTCCTTCTTGGAGAGGAATGTTGCCTTTACACAGAGATTGACAAAGCAAAGGAATTCTTGCAATGCAGGGAAGAGAAGCAGCTAAGCCCAGCCCTTTCCCAGCCCTCCCAAAGTAAGCAAACTTTCAGCTTCTTGACCATATTGCAAGATTGAAAATGCTCATACTCTGGACCAATATTTCATTCTTGAAACTGTATTCTGTTCCTCCAGTTGTATCGACCTGTTCTATGCATTACTAAATTCTGACCCTTGCAAGCTCTTATTTTTCATTTTAGAGCTTGGGGATATAGCTTGGCACTTTAGAACCCCTCCTTAGGATGAGCTGTAAAACAGCATATTTTTCCCATATTTTGTATCTTCCCATCCATAAGAAAAGATAAGGGATCTTCAAATGTTGGTGCTTGCTTTTTGAAAGAGGAGTGCCATCTTTCTATATAATTGCTCTGGTGCAAAATACCTGTGGGAGAATCAGAATGGGTGCTAGGCTTGTAAAAGAAAACTTGCACTTTGTACATGTCTTTTTTTTTTAAGTTGTGATGAATTCCTTATTTATTTGCCTTCTTAAAAGGGGTCTATTTTAGTTGCTGTCTAGAGAATGTTTTTGTTTTAAAACTGAATATCCTGTGTAAGGGATATAAAACAGAACGGGCAATCCATGTTTAGGAATTTTTATTCATTCTGAGTGAAGGAAATATGGAGCAGGATAGGTCTTTAGTACCCTCTCTAGTGAACTGTGAGGCTCCTGTATGCTTCAGCATTTATTGTTTAAGGATGTAATGGCTGTTCAAGAAAGTTGTGTCATATATTCCCTCACTAACCACCCTGTTTGCTCACTTATACTGGTGTTTTTCTTTTCTCTCTGACGTTGATGGGCTAATAGGAAGCTTTGTCTTGAAGAAGTTATATTGACTGCTTTAAAAAAACCTTGGTTACTAACATGCTCTGCCTCATGAGACTTTGATATAACTCTTCAAACTTCATATAGGGACATTATTTGATTTAGAGTGGCTGGAGCAAAAGCTTTACTCAGCATAATCACTATTCTCAAATATATGCAATTGTTTCTGTGGAATTTGACTATCACCAGACAGGTCTAGATTTGGAGTGGGATAGAGTTAAAAAACATGGAAATACCTTAAAGAACATTTATCACATGACTTGCATAAACTCTTCATTATTACCTGAGAGCTTATGATGGTACAATATCCTGGTAGTACTTCTCTATTAATGACCTGACATATTCATGTGATCAAGGAGTAAAATGAATTTGCAATTTAGACTTTATTTTGGAGCTGTATCCTGTATAGTTCTAATCCCTGCTGTATAGTGCTGGCTGGCATTAACTGCAATTATTCCCAGCTGATCTTTTTACAATGCTAATTATCTGGAAGGAAGACTTATAGTTTGTTGGTTACTTTGAAGCCAAGAATCAACAGGGTCTAAAGTGAAGCAGTTACTGCAGTTCATTACATATTTTCTGTGATTCCTGCCTGCCTGCTTGGCTGGACGCTTGACAGCCATTCAGATATATAATGTGTAGGTGGCATTGCATGCAGCTCAGGACTGCATGTTCCACAAGACTGCTACTGCTGCAAATTGTGTGATTAACATTGATGCGAGAAAAGTATTTGGAGCTGAAAATGTGTGCATACTACTGAGGAAACTGACTTCTATCTTGATTACAGTATGCAGTATATTGCTAGGGTAATGAACAAATTACAATATGAGCCCTGTTTGGCACATTACTTGAAGTATTTATTCTGTTTGGCTATCGATCTCTTGCCTATTTCTAGCCCCCACCCCTTCATTGGGTGCAAGTGTGATTTTATTAAAATAACAATCTTATATTTAGCCAGGATAGCGATCTGCACTCTAGATGAAAAGTTCTGATTTACATTTGTGATGACTGTTTATCAACCAATAATAATTCCTTTAACTTTGTTCCCATCAGAACCATACGATTTTGATTCAATCAATTACAGCTGCAGCAAATTATTTCTATTTTCTCCTAGTAACATCTTCCCCCCTCCCGTTCTTTTTTTCCTTCACGGGAAGAAGCATGGTGCTGGGAATTGAACTTGTATAATTTTCCCTCTACCAGATGGATAGTTTACAGTAACTAGTTTAACAATGTTCCACTCCATATACAGTTGCATAGTCTAGCAATATCTAGTAAGCTCACTCTGGTTTTCTTAAGAGTTGTACCCCTTCCTGTTAATATTAAATGATAGTTCATATCACTTTTTGTCAGAAGTTGACAAAAGAGCTTTTTTTGGTCACGGGAATAAGGATTCTCTTTTTAGGCCTTTATTTTACTACAACCAATATAACTGGTGAGAACACGAGGGTTAGGTGTTCTTCAAGGACTAGTCTTCTATTGTGTGAAAAGTACTCTTCCTACTTCAAATAGTTTCTGAAAAATGGCACAATGCTGAAGTCTTTACAGCTGGAGAGAATTGTCAGATCTCTGGTAATATGGTAGTGAAGACCAGGGAGAACTGCACTAGCATTGTGAATCCTACCAGAGAGGACAGGATTTGCAATTTTTAGCAGAACTACCTGAAGTAGTAGCCACTGAGTGGCAACAGATCTGTGTTGCATTGTGGCACACCCCTATTTTTTAGAGTTAAATAACAGATGGTTGAGTTAACAAGTCTTTGATTCCTTAAAAGCCTTGTTGCGGACAAAATTTCCAGAAAGTGATGTGGAGATTTAGATGAGGTGCCAGGATGGAGGGGCAGTGATCCATGTTCATTAAAGTTTGTGTATACAGAAGTAAATAAAACAATTAAAAGGGATGCTTTGTTTTTTCATGTCATGTCTTTAAATTCAGGAAGCCATAACCAAAATAAATACTTAAAGGGAAAAGCAGTCTGTGTCATGTTACATGCCAACTACATGGCAAATGTACACAAATGAAGTAGCTTTCCACACCACTGTACTGCAGATCTTTCTGCAATGTCTTGCTGCTGAAGATTGCCTGTGAAGAAAGCACCAATGGGATCGTGTGACTAAATGGAGCACAGCAATCAACTACCACTGTCACAAAGGAATGCATTTAAAAGAAATGTCTGACTCTTATTTGAATGGTTAACTAATTACATAATGCCTGTGAAATTACCTCTTAATATATTGTGAAACTATCAAATAAGTGTGCATTATTTTTGGAAGTATTCCCTATTACAGAATTAATAGAGCATTGTTTATGATTCAGTATGTTATTTTAAAGATCACAGCTTGAAGAGAAATAATCATGGCTAAATAATTCTTTTAGAGCTGTTAGGAAAAAAAGGGGATGTTCCTTATCTGACAAACATAATTTATACATGCCCTGTAAGTTCAGAGGAGAGGAAGTTACCATTTTCTTCTGAGATTCCTGAATATTCTGGATAATAAATTTCTTCCCCTTTTTACCCAGTGTGAGAGACTATGTGCATCAGCTCCAGAGGTGACATTTCTGAGGAATGGAATGCATTTGATCATGCTTTGGCTATGTCAGTCACATTGGTTCTGTAACGTTTGAATTTGGACTATCTGTCCAAATATGTAGCAAATCAATCTAATTCTAAAATGTCCTTCAATGAGTCATAACAAAATTAATTATAAAGGCAACAGTATTGTACTCAGCATTTCTAATATCTATTACAAGAAGGAAGCCAGATTGGAAACATCTTCCCAACTTAATTTTTTTTAAAGTATTCTGCATAGGATTCTGTCACTCGTGACTCACTTGTTGAGATGGATAATTATCAAATTGGTTAAATAAATTTCAATATAGTAGAATGTTGAAGGAAATTGGAGCAATCTGCTTCATTTATGTTTCTTGTTAAGATGCAATAGGGTACTAAATGTCTAAAAGATTGCTAGCATATAATGACTTGTTTCAAAGTATGTCAAACATGGTGGCGGTGTTAGTGTGGGGTTTTTTAGAAAAACAATTGTAACCATATAGGAATGTGACAATTAGAGAGGAGGGGGCTAAAAAGAAATATTTGGTGAAAACCAGTGAATTCAAGCCAGATTCCTGAAGTCTGCTATATTACACAATAACATTGGTGGTTAGGATTTTTTTCATACTGATTGAGTTATACACTTAGTACTTGCAACAATTGACAACATAATGCAGAAACCAATTTAGAATAGGGATACTCTAGTGTCATTTTAAAACATAGATTAACACACTATTATTAGGAAAACTAATTGAAAATGAATTATAAAGCAATTACGAGCCTGAAGCTAGCTGGGTGATTTTGGGACCAGTCATACTCAGCCCAACCCAAATCACAAGGAGGTGGTTGGGGGGAAATAGGAAGAGAAAGGAATATTTTGTTTTTTAACTACCTTGAATTATTTATAAAGTAATAAAGCCAGGGTAAAAATCAAATTTTCACTCAGAAATCTAGTATGGTGTAATAGGAGCTTTGATAGTTCTCTTGAAAAGTTCATGATGTCATAAATGCTGGCTGGAGAGTTGTAGCTCCTTTGAGGATTAAGGTTTAAATTGTGCAGAACATAAACAGTTTTTTGATAGCTCATTACAAGGCTTAAAATTTAGTACCAGATTATTTGATTTGTTTTGGATTACTAAAACAAGAAAACTTACAGCTTTATAGAAGTTGGACTCTGATTATCTTCTATTTTGATTTTACTAAAATATCCAGTTTGATCTATGAAAGCAAGTGCAAGAGCGGACCAAGCTGACAAACCCCATGACATGCCTAACACAATCACGCACAACAATAGTTTGATGGTAATTTTCTGCTACAAAGCTAATTTGATTTGATGACATTTTTCAGTTAATATTGTTATATTTCATCTTTTATATTTCATATTTAATTTTTCTACAATGTTAATTTCATTTAAATTATTTAGTAGCTTACCCTTTATTCTTGTATGGCAGTTTTATGACAATTATGAAAGCAGCAACAATCACATCAAACATATACAGCATCAAAAAAAATTTAAATAGGGGAAGTTATCTGAATTATACAATTAAGGATTAGCGCTGTCCATAGTACTAACCAATGTAAAAGTTCTTCTAGCAAGTCAATCACAATTGTTGGGCAATTCTTATTACTGTATGGAACTTTCCTCAGATCAGCTTATTTTAAACCAAGAGTTTGAAAAATTTTAATGATATCTCGAAGTCTGCAGTCAAAAGAACCTGTAGAGAATGGAATATTCACAATGACTAATTCCTTCATGTTTCATACTGCCACACATTTTTGACTGTTTAAATTATAGGATGCATTGTACCAAACTGTCTTGACTAGCCAAGCAAATGTTCCAGAATACAATTAAGTAATTGATAAAAACTAGATGACACTGACACCAGTGCTTCCATAAAAAAATATAAATTCCATAGGCTCATCAAGCCATATATCTAGTCTTTTAGTCAAGGGATGATGGGAGTTGCAGAATATAAGAATAGAAAAGATTACGCAAGATTTTTAGTATCTATGATGGTTGTAAAAAAAAATTGATTAAAGCATTGTTATTTTCCATTACATTTTATATGTTGATTTTAAATGGTACTAAATGTATGAATGGGTTGCATATTTCATCCATTTCTGGATAAACTTTGTTGAAGGGTTAGGGTTCTGCAAAAATGGCTCTCTTTTTACACAAGTGTATAAACAACAAAGAACAACAGTACCTTAGAAGCAACCAAAGCAGTGGCGGGATTCCATTTTTTTTACTACTGGTTCTGTGGGTGTGGCTTTGTGGGCATGGCAGGGGAAGGGTACTGCAAAATCCCCATTCCCTCCCCACTCAAAGTTTCTGCTATTGGTTCTCTAGAACCTGTCAGAACTGACTGAATACCACCTCTGAACTGAAACCATCCAAAGGACATGGCTGCACTGATCACACCTCTTTTAAATAATTTGTACATTCTTGGTTTTATTACAATATTTGGTCTTACATTTACTGAGTGCTCAAAAACCCATTTTTCATTAAATTAAACTGAAGAAAAAGTAAAAACCTAAATATATTGGTGAAACATGTTCAGGTTCTTGGGAAAATACTTAACAATAGTTGTGTTAAACCACCAAATATTTCCTGAATAAAAATATCACTGTTTAATCCTTACAAAGGCAAGTGAATTGTTAGCTTGGCACTGAGTTCCAGCTAGTCACATCTGAAAACAGTCACCAAAACCTGATATCTTTTATTTTCATCAAACATGCTCCCAGCAGTGGTCAGGCAGAGAAGTTGGTCTGTCTGGAAAAAAAGTGAACGAAAACCCCTAACGTTTTTTTGGCTGCCCAATTTCTGCAACTGGTGAGATGTTGATACAAAGTGGGGATATTTTTATGAGTGGATGCAGCTGGGGGTTTCCATGTTTATCTTATGAGAGTTGGGGTTTAGTCTTTTTCCTTGCTAAATGCCATTAGCCTGCATTGTAGTTATGTATCTCAAAATAGCAGGGAAAAGATGCCACCAATTTTTAGCATTCAAGGTCAGAAGGTACTTCAAGAACTGCACAAGCAGGGCTCAGGGGCACACATTGCTCACTTCATGTCTAGAAGATGCTAGAACTCGGATCGATAAATGTCATATTTCAAATCACCTGATCCTAAGAAATGTATGGCACTGTAAATTATCAACGGCATTGGATTGTTCTTGAAATGGCTCAATAGCCAGCAAAGGGCTGGAGTTGCACAATATGCTCACCAATAACAAAGAACAATGGCTGTGGTCCTTCCAGCAACATGTTAAGCTAAAATAAATGACAGCGTGGTTTACCTTAGAACAAACCTCACAGAATATCTAGGCATAATCTATTCAGTTTAGAATAGCCATTGTGATCTATAAACACAGGGCTTATAGTGTGCTGTAATAAAGGGATCAGGTGTCCTGGTTGTTCTCTACTGTAGTTTGTACCAGCCTTATGTCCAAACTGTGTGTGACCCAGCAGCCAAACTGATCTTGCATGAGGCTGACCTTCCCAAGGCTCAATTTCCATTCTCAAAACCAGTAGCTGGATGGTGGTTGTTTTTCTTTCACAGGCTGGGTTGGTTATGGTGGGAAGCTGAAGGAAGTTCTGTAGCAATTATGTTTTACGTTGGTTTTTAAATTGAGTGGGCAAAACAGAAATGTCTTAAATCGAACGAAGCATTTTATCTTGCAAACGCCACACCTGAGCACCGTGGTTTCAAGTCGGCTGGAAGGAGGGGGAATTGCTAGCTCCTCTGTTTAATACCTGCCGGGCTGAAGTACTTGCCTTGAGCCAAGAAACGGGAAACCGGAGAAGACTGTAAGCCAAGAACAGTCTTGCAACAACAGCATCAATTCTCAGGCGGCACCTAAACGGCCGCGATTCACATGACCGATCTTTTCCAAAACACCAAGGTTGCCGATGGGGTTGCTGACAACGAAGGAGCTTCGTTTCACAACGGGAAAACAAATCCTGCTAAAAAGAGACTCCAAAGGTAGGTCTGAACTCCTTTTGATGTCTCCTGCTCTTGGAAGGCTTAGATCTTCCCGGGGTTGAAGTTGCAAGGCTTAGCGGGGCCACCGACGGGGCTCTATCCGCCAATCAAACTCAAACCCGGAGCGAAGCGTTACAAAGTAGACAGCAGAGCGAGCGAGCCAATCGCCGGGGCCAAAAGGTGACCCAAACGGCCGCGTTTGCTGCTCTCGGGAGGGTTAAGCTCCCGCGCCTGGAATGTGCAGTTTCTCCTCAGGCCGCGGGGGACGGAGCGAGCGAGCGGACGGGCAGGCGGGCAGACGAGCGCGTCAGGCGAGGAATTCTCTCTCGCCCAGGCTGGAATGTAGGAGCTGAGCGAGGCTTTTCCAGATCGCTTTTCCTGACGCGAGCGGCGCCTGGTCGCTCTCCTGCTTTCTCCCCTGCGGGCGATGGCTACCTCGGAGCGACAGCCCGGCACCTCTCCCCACCGGGACTCGTGGCGTCAGACCGTTCTTCTCCTGAGGAAGATGCGCTCCGATGTCGGCAGCCTCCTGGAATACTACGTGAGTTTCTCTACTGCGCGCGTTCCTCTGTGTGTGTGTGTGTGTGCGTGCGCGCGCGCGCGCTCAAGAGAGAGATGTGTGTGTTTAGGGCCGGGGTTCAGGTTTGGTGAGGATAGGGTGTAATTGGAGGGAAGAGAGCCTTGTGCTGTTGCTTCCACCACTATTTCTTTTTTTAAAAATCCCAAATGGAGTTTGGTTAATGCTATCAATTAATGAACACCATGCACTTGTTGGAAAATTATATAATACCTAAACAGTGCATTCTGTGATTTATACACAAGTGTGATGATACCTGAGTAAGATTTTTCATCACCCCACTGATGCCTGAAGGAAATATGTGCCAGTGATAACTGCAGCTCTCAAACCAAGCATGAGCTGCTGTATTGGGTGTGTATGTATGTGTGTGTGTGTTTAAATCTGAAGACTTCCATCAGCTCTTTACATCAACTCCCTTTAAAAAGCTATCTAATATTAGGGGATGAATTATTAGTATACTGAATCATATAACTGGAATGGACAAACGTTATGCTCTTTCTGCCCACGGGCAGAGTCATCCACCCCCAACTGGATGCTGAACTGCAGAAAACAAATTGCTCAAGTCACAGAGTAAAATGTTGTATATTAAACAATAACTAGTAAATTAAAGACATTTCAAATGTCCTACAATTCATGCCCATCAAGGTGTGCGTGTGTGTGTGTGTGTGTGTGTGTGTGTGTGTGTGTGTGTGTGTGTATGTGTACCCATGTGTGAAAATATCATAAAGTGCTT
>JAPKID020002136.1:0-13702 GCA_026931265.2 Tropidonophis doriae | reverse complement strand
ATTTTTTGTATTTTTGTATATTTTATTGTTCCCTGTACGCCGCCCCGAGTCCCTTTGGGGAGATGGGTGCGGGATATAAATTTAATAAAATAAAAATAATTTTAAAAAAATTGTTTTGGTAAAACTTTTTTTCCCCTAAAGTAAAAAACTGAGAATCATGTAACAGTTTTTCATGTTTCAAATTAGATCTAAATCATCATATTTTAGAAATAAAACATGTATTTTGCAACTTAAATACCCCACAAGATAGCCACAGCTATCTTGAACTTTGGGTTTGTGCAAGATGATTTCAGTGGATCTTGTTACCTTAAACTTCAAGATTTCTGTGAGTATTGCTATTGCAGTTGATGTCCTAAGGCAATATCTTTTAAAACCTGACAAAAGGCAGTTGATGGCCACTAAGGCTTTGATTGATGTCTTTTCAATCAGTTATGTTGGAAGTGGAGAAGGTACTTACTTTTTTCTTCTATTTATCAAGAGAAGAAGAAAAGCAAGGTCAGTGCATTGCAGGAATGTAATCTGGATGCATAGATGACTTTTTCCCTCTGGAAATTCCATGAAAATACGATTTCCTTAGACAATCTGAAAGAGAATTTCGTAGAAAAACAATGCTATGAACCCTCATTTTCTACTAAGACAATTGGAATCATAATGGAGACTTGCACTGAATTTTGAATTCCAAACCAAATTTGGAGAGATGTAGAATGCTCCCAGAATTTGACTTGGAGGAATATAGAGGAAATGTATAGCACCCTATATGTTTTCTTGAGATGTAGTTTTCTGAAGTTAAGCCCCCATATTAGATGAGGGATTCTGAATGATTGCAGAGTAAATGGTTCCGTTTATCAAATTGCATAATTGGCTTCTGAACTAAACCTTATAGGCAGGTCCTATCTCTAGTAAATATAAATGTCATTAAACAAAGTTCCCATTCAGTAGAAAATAAATCCCAGCAAATGTTGGCAACCTGAGCATCTTGTGACTGCCTTAGCAGACCACATGGAAATACGAGTGATATTATTAACATTACTTTAGAAATATTACTTAAGTAGCTTTCCTAGTTGGCAAGATATGCAGAGACGACTAAAGATTTGTCTGATTTCCACATGTTGAATCTCATATAGAGATTTTGCCTGGACAGTGAGGAACATTATAGTAATAATCTCCTTTTAGTTCTTCTAAAAGCTAGCTTTTAGTGCTATTAATTGTAGGAAAGTCTTTCTTAGAAGATAAAAGAATGCAAGAACACTTGTACTATAGAACAATTTTGAAAAACAATTACAAGAACATGGGAAGAAAAAGGGAGACCACACTTTAGTAGGATGCAGATAGTCCTTCACTTATGGCCACAGTTGGGACCAGAATTTTCACTGCTGAACAAGGCAGTTGTTAAGTGAGTCACACCCAATTTTACAAGCATTTTGCCATTGTTAGGAGAATCATTGCAGTTGTTAAGTGAATCATGCAGTCATTAAATGAATCCACATTATCCTATTGCAGCGATGGTGAACCTTTTTAGGCTCGCATGCCATAAGGGGGAGAGTGCAGTGGGGTCATGTGTGGGAGTGCCACACCCATAATGCAATGCTCGATCCCCCAGTGCCCATGCGTGCGCTACAGACGCCCTCCCATTTTTTACGTGCTCTTTTCGCCCTCCCCAGTCTCCAGAGGCTTTATAGGAGCCTGGGCATGGTGAAAAGAGCCTCCCCTGCCTGGCCCCTGAGGCCCTCCAGAGGCTTCAGCGACCTCCAGGAGGCTTCCCTGAAGCCTCTGGAGCACTCAAAATGACACTGCAAGAAAATCGGAGGTCACTTCCGCTTTCAGCGGTGCATCGTTTTGAGCACTCCAGAGGCTTCAGGGAAGCTCATGAGGAGGGCTCTTTTTGCCCTCCTCAGGCTCCTATAAAGCCTTTGGAGCCTGTGGAGTGTGAAAAAACCATAACAAAAAGGGCAAATTGAGCTGGCCAGCACATGCATACGTGCTGGCCAGCTGGCAGGGCATTGCCTCGTGTGTCTGACAAATGGATCCGTGTGCTGCCTGTGGCACATGTGCCATAGGTTCTCCATCATTGTCCTATTGCCTTTGAATGCAGGAAGCTAGCTGGGAAGGTAGAAATTGATCATTGCAGGACTGTGGGACAGATGCAACTATTGTAAATACATGCCGATGTATCAGGTTGTATGCTGTTGTAAGTGCAAGGACCATGTTGTAAATCACTTTTTTCAGCCTTATTGTAATTTTGAGCGGTCTCTAAATGAATAGTTGTAAGTCGAGAACTACCTGCAGTTCATGCTTTGAAAATGATTTTATAACTATATCTTTCACAATATTCCCTAACTTTGATAACTTTGTGATATGGGGCCTTCAGTACCCAGAATTCCCAGCTAGCTTGGACTTTAGTGACAATTCTGGCAATTAAAGGCCATCCATCCAGTTACCAGGATTGGGCAATTTAACCTGAGAGGGGAAAAAGTATGTGTTATGTCCCAGTGTGAGGAGATTTACATGCTGAGGCAAGACAATTGGTAAAAGTTAACAGTCTTTATTGCTAACATTGGAGGCTAACAGTAAGCACTAGTTTGATAGGTAGTGTGGTTGCTCAGCTAACAGGAGCAACAGGCTGCCAGGCTTTTGACAGCACCTTACATAGTGGCACCAGTTTCTCCTCAGCCAATCAGGGCTCAGTGTCAGCCATGAAGCAGAGGGAAGATTGGACACAGCAATATGGTTGTTTTAAGAAGTCATCTTGTTCACCTAAAACAGCCAACTGAAGTAACTCCTTATGAAAAGCTTGTTTTGGGGTCTGCACCTCAATGGGTGACCTTAAAGGGCAACTCATAGGTGACATCAAAGCAGGGAAAGCTGCCCTGCTTCAGTGTCTGATTTTTGACCCCCAAACATTTCTCGAACTAAACCCAAGCAAGGCCTCTGTTTGAAACAGGAAGAGACAAATATGACTATTTCCGAACAGTGAGCATAACGTGGTTTCCTTGGCAACCCAATCCAGGCTGAAGCTCTTTGAAACAGCTCTGACCCTCAAGTCAAGATCTTCTTTTAGTTTAACAATTCTTATGTTTGTTCAGAGGTTGTTGGCTGTGGAAATTATTAAAAGAAAGCGAGAGAACGGGCAAAAGAAACATTAGCAGCTTAAATAATCAGGCTAGGCTGTCATTTGCTAATCATTAAGAGCCATTACTTTTATATCACCTGTGATGTGTGCTGCATTAGTAAGTGAGCTGGTTCCTTCTAGCTGTTTTGGATGGTGGTTCCCTAGATCCTGAAACATAGATCAGTATGGCTGTGGTTTGTGGAAGCCTTAGTTTAAAATATTGAAGAACATTTGATTATCTAGCTCAAGGTTTAAATGAGAGGTCCTTGGTACTCTTTGAGCTTGGTTATTTGCAACAAAACAACCAAGCTCAGAGAGCACCAAGGACCCTTCATTTTATTACCTGTTCCTATAAGGTTTTTTTTCCCAATTTAAGTTTGGGAAAGGTTATCCTATTCCAACCATGGGCATCTGTGAGCATGCATGAGCCATTTTAGGATTTTTCCAGTGGTGGAATTCAAATAATTTAACAACTGGTTCTCTGCCCTAATGATTTATTCCAACAACCAGTTCACCAAACTGCTCAGAAAGTTAACAACTGGTTCTTCCAAAGTGGTGCAAACTGGCTGAACCCCACCACTGGATTTTTCCCTGCTGGTGTTCTGACTTCCATTGCAAAGAAAACAAATATTCCATAAATTACCTGCATACTCATAGGATGTTTAGGATCTGTACAAAACACAAGGAAACTGCAACCCATCTTTTACAGTCCTCAAAAGCTACAGAAGTTTCTGATGTTACATTCCTCACAAGGTTGAGACCTTGTACCAGTTCTTTTCACAGTACATTCTTGATGGTTGCTACTAAATTTGAAAATAATTGTTTTCTTTCTACAGCAAAAGAATATTATAAACCAACAAGCTCTATTTGTTAGAGTCACTTAATCCACTCTGCCCACCTCCATTACAATTTAAGAAAAAATACAATAATATCACTGGATGTGTTTTGTTGGGGAAGAAAAACTTACTTCAAGTCTGAGAAATACTTTTCTAAAAGAACTTTATCAGGAATATCAGGAAAAAAATTTATTGGCCAAGTGTGATTGACGCACAAGGAATTTGTCTCTGGTGCATAAGCTCTCAGAGTACATACAAACAACAAAGTGATAAGTCAGAGATCATAAATCATAAGGTGCAATAAATCATAAGATGCAAACAAGTGATAAATCATAAGATACCAATGGAGGACGTTAGTAGGAAATATGAGAAGTTGAGAAAGATGAGAAGGTGACCCAATGTTATAGTGTTGGCTAGGTTGCCAAGATTTGAGGTTAGATGAAGGGTTGAAAAGGGTTAGATGTCAAATAGTGACTCTGGCAAATAGCAAGATTTTAATGTCCAGAATGAAAATACTAACATGGTGGAAATCAAATGTGAAACGGGAAAGCAGAGCCATTTCTGGGGCTCTATTAATTACACGAAGGTTCAAGTCTATCAGATGGGAATGATTAAAAAGAAGCATAGAAAAGTGGGGAATGTAATCATACATCTGCCCCATTTAAACGGAATAAGCAAATCAGTTCTCATTCTATTTGAAGCAGTGCCATAAAATTAGGCAAAGGACTTAGAAGTATACCTGGATATAAATTCTACACTATCCCTCCAACCCTTGTGAAATATTGGAAGCTGGAACAGGAATGGAAAAGGTGAGTCGGTTGACAGCTTATCTTATAAATGGGGAGAAATCATTTCAAAATATTCAAAGAGACTCCATTTAATTAACTCACTGTAAATGAGGCTAGGAAATTTACATGTTGTCTTGTTTCCAATATAGGAAGATGAGAGAAAAGAGAACTTGGCATGTAAGTAATAAGCCTATGATTATAGCCTGGTTATTCTACTGGTGGCTTCCTGGGGAATCCAGCACCTCCATTTATATTGTTTAATTAAGAAATCCAGCATTGTAAAGATTTATAGCAGTAATGTGCAAATCACTCTGAGTTTGAAATGGCTTTGAGCTTGAAACTCTTAGACATGATTAAAACAGCATTGGAACACTTCCATTAAGTCAGAATAACCTATCTTGAACTAAAACTAAAAAAAAAAGATGTTTCATGTTGAGAATATGTTGCATTCAAAATCTTTTGCTCACCTCAATGCTTGTACATCCAACTCCTCAACAGAGGAAATTAATCTAATGTATTGCACACGTAGTTATTTTTCTCCTTTTATAAATTGTGTTTTGTGGTTTTGGATAAAGTGAGCCTATAGTTATATGCCTTTAAAAAAAAAAAAGATAAAGCCTTACTGCTAGAGTTTCCACCTCTTCTTTCAAATTAACCAGCTTACTTAGAAATGAGATGCAGCTTTTTCTTCAGCAGATTAAAAACTTATTAAAGAGTTACCCAGTGGTGCCACAGCTATCGTTAAAGCTCTCAATGTTTCCATTATGCTAGGCTTATATTATGGTGGGCTAAAGACTGGAATACTAATTGCTAGCTTTGTGGCTAATTAATATTTTTCTCCCTAGAAAGGACAGGGAGAAAATGTCCCTGTGCACATTAATCTGGATTCTGCATTGCATCCCTTAAACCAAGGAGTGTAGGAAGCTACAGACGTTCTAGGACAATCCAGATATTTGAAACTAATGTTCTGGAAGGAGGAAAGATTTGGTGGACTTTCATCTTTATACTAACATTGTATCCCATAGCAAGGAGTTTTCTGAGAATATACTGGACATTTACCAAGGTCATGTGTTGGGATCCTGAACTACACATAGCAAATATTATTGTGATTAGTGCAGAATGCTTAGATAAAGTGTCCCAAAAGCATGTTCATAGGAATCACAGTACGCTTCCTTCTTACTCGTTTTTCAGTTTATATTCGACATTCTTAATTGCATGTGCTAAAGACTGTTTTTTCCCCTCTCTGCCTCAAAATGTGCATTTCATAAAGCATTTTTAAAGTCTTGTTGCTAATTTGAGCTGTTTCTAACAGCATAGTGCCTTCCCTTTGTATTCCAGTGGTCTCATCCTGGGTATACAGTCTATATATTAACATTCCAGCAATTAAAAGGAGTGATCAGACTTTCTAGGAGGAGCTTGTTCAGTCATTTAAGGCTGTATCTAAAAAGTACACTCTACACACAACTATGGAAGAAACATCAGAGACAGATATTCAACAGCGATAACATTCCTAAGTCAGGGGCATGAACAAGTCTTCTCGGGTGATAATATGTGACTGGATGAATATTTTGGAATGAACGTATATTTGGTGGAGCATCCAATTTCAGAAATTCTGCAAGATTAAGCCCAAGAAATCAAGTGATGGAGAAATAAATGAAAAAGAACAAGTGCAAATTACACAGGACCCACAACTGTTTAATGAAGCAAACAAATATACTACTGGATATAATATTAATTAACACATACCTTATGGCAAATGATGGACTTGCAAATTGAGATGCAATACAGCAGGAACTAGTGTCTCCACCAGTGAGAAACAGAGCATTTGGGTTGACCCCAGAATTTTTTTTTATAAGGAATTATATAATAAATTATTTTTTAAAAATGGCTGTAAAATCTGGAATTAAATAACTTCAGTGGAAATGAATGACTTTCCTTCTGAACAGGGAAATTGACAAATCAGCTGTACACAAATTACCTTTCAGATTAATTTCCTTCTGCAGGCTCCAGACATTTGCTAAAATGTACTATATTACCATTATCTCATATTAAGGAGAAGCTCCTATCTATATCGGGTGAAGAAGTCTCCATCAAAGAATAATATATATGGAATTATCTGACACCAGATAGTCAACATAGCTCACCAACACTAGAGGAATTGCACAAACTGAGAAAAACAGCTATTAGCTATAACCAGTTTGGTTCTGTGGTTAAGGATCAGCCAGAAACTAAGAGACTGAGTTCTAGTTTCACCAATAATAAAGGCGGGATAAAAAATAAAAATGCAGAGAAAGTAGAATTTTATAAAATTCCTATGTGATCTCCCAGTGTATTTTATTCCAGACACTGTATATTGTCCTGTAGAACAGGATAAAGTCTCTTCCCTTCTCCATACGCTGCCCTGCCTATCCTGCCCCACCTTTCTGGTAGCAGACAATGATGTAGTACTGCACATGGTTGTTAAACAAGTCAAATGAGGGCTAAGGGCTATTGGCTATCCACAGTATAATAACCAGGGATGTGACTCCATGTGGAAGGCTTCTTTATGGCTTTTCTCACATGATATAATATTATTTCTATTCAGAAATTTACTTTGATTAAAAAAAATCTATATAATATAAATACATCCCTGCATTTTAGGGGAGAAAAATAATCAGGTTCTCAAGGCTTGTGTTTGTGTTCTACATTCTAAATCACTGATTTTTAGTTCTTATTTTCCCTGCTAGCAAGGATGTTTTTATGCTCTGTTTTATTGTTTATTTTATGCTTTAATTATTGTATTTTCTTTTTTTAGCAATGTGTGTTATTTTTCGAGTCATTCAGAAAGCATATGCTGATGGGCAGCCTCTAAATACAGCAATAATGAAGTAAATAAGCATAATTAGTAACATTATGGATTTCCAAGGCCGAAGTATTCAAGATGCTCTGTCTTGAATAATACTATTTATATCTGGGTCCCTAATGTGATACCCAAGGTGTCAAAGTTCATGCAGAACCAATGCTGGCTGGGGAAGTCTAGGAGTTGAAGTCTACAAGTTGCCAAGGTTGGACACTCCATTTCTGAAATGAATTTCTATTCAAAGAAATTCACAAAGTCACTTTCAGTTACTAGGCACATTTGGAATATGGAGAGTACATTATAGACACTCCACAAAATGGCTGCTGAGAGCCCGGTCAGTTATAAAAGGTGCCAAGCACTGATGTGTCAAAATACAACTTGCTGCCATCCACGTTTTTATTTCTTTTTTTGGTAGAAGTAAGGATGTTCCATTCTACACTTGCTGGATGGGTAAATCTGGGAATTGAAGTCCACAGGTCTTAATGTTGCCAAGATTGAACACTCCTCTCTTAGAGCTTTGGGAAGATTCATTGAATTAAGAAATCCTATTCTAGACAATCCTTTCTAAAAAGGAGCTAAGGAATACGAAAATGATGGTCTGAAGAGTGAGGCTATTTGGAAAGGAATGTTTGTTTCCCAGACGGATATATAGGCAGGACAGAGGGCACCGTTTAAAGAAGAATGTCAGGTTATCTGTCACCTATAATGTGTGTTATCATGACCAGTAAAGCTGTAACTCATAGCCACAAAAAAATCTTCCTCTTTTCTACAGAATAGATAACTGTGGTTCAGCAAGAAGTTTGCGGCTTATGGTTTGGAATCCTCTAGTTTTCCGATTGAGATTGTAAATATTACAATCATTTCCCCCCAATTGTCATTTGTTCTCTTTTTCCCTTGCTTTATTGATGCCTTTATGCACCTCTCAACTCTGCCTTATATTATGCTCTAACTAAAAATGCTTAGCTCTCTTCATAAGTACAGCATGGTCAAATCTACCAAGAGTTTTCTATAAGGACAGTTTTGGTAGGCAGAAAGATGGAAAGATGCCCTTGCTTTATTGTTCTTTAAAGTAACACCTTGCAACTGTGCTTCCATCATCCACATCCATCCCAACCTTTTTTTTAACCTTCTAGAAGGCCCTTACAACTTAGATGTGCCATGTGATTTGAGAATTTCAAGAAAGTATGGTTACATTGTTAGCGTGCACTTTACCCTGTCTTATTATTATTGTCTTTTTAAATGTAGTTTTTATTTTTAATTTTCCTTATAGGTAGAATATATTTCATGTATGTTTTAATTATGTACATTACCCTGAGTCACCTGAAAGTGAGACGGGTGACTATATAAATTTTGTAAACAAACAAATGAGCCCTAGTGTCACAATGGTTAGAATGCAGCTAATTTTGCCCACTGCCAGGAGTTTGATTCTGACCAGAACAAGATTGACTCAACCTTCCATTTTTCCAAGATCAGTAAAAGGAGGACTCAGATGCTGGGAGAAATATCTGATTCTATCAACCACGTAGAGAGTACTATAAAGCACTATGAAGTGGTGTATAGGTCTAGGTGCTATTGTTATTGCTAAATGTCACCCGGAGGTGTCACAAAATCTTGTATAAAAACCAAAGGTTAAACTTCTTTTAACCTTTTTCATTATTTTTATTTCATGTTGAGAGGTCATTTTGAGATATTAACTGAAGATGCCTGCAACTGCTACCGTAAGCAAACAGCTATATTTCAATCACATTTTCCTGGAAATTACCTTTTAACTAGGTAAGGATAAATTCACAGTGTGTTAGGGCTTTTCTTTTATTTAAGAGATAGAAAGCAAGGGGAATTAGCTTCTGCATACTTTTTGGCCAAAGGTTAGCAAGTAGGACCAGTAAATATTCAGGTTTTTATTTAGCCAGCTGACAATGCAGTCTCCATTGCAACACTGAATGTTTCTCCTCTGACTTTCCATATTCTATTGTTGCTGATATACTTTGGGTTTCCTCCTATATATGGCACTTTTCTACATTTTCTGCAAAGGGCTCCCTTCCAGTCTGCTGTTATATCATTGAACACACTTGGTGCCATTTTGACTGCACACTCTGAAAAATACGATTGTTATCAGATTCGAAGATATCACCCTGGTGATTGCTAGGAAATTGCCATCTTGCATTTAAATTTCAAGGTATTTGGTGCTTCCCTTCCCTTTGGGAAACATACATAGTTTTAAACCTCCTTGCAAAGTAGTAATGGAGCGTAGCAATTAATAATCCTAGTTTAATTTGGGAGCCCTATCGAGACATCTTCTGTGGTCTCTCTGGAGAAAACAGTCACAATTAGCACTACCATCAACGTATTATTTAAAATACATCGGCATCAGGAATGAGAAGGAACTAATGGAAATTGCCTTTAAAACATATTTGCTTTGTGTTTGTTTTGCAAACATCTGGTGGCGCATGTCCCCAAGCACATTATTGCTTCTACTTTCTGTTTTGCAAAACAGAACTTATATAGAAAATGTTAAGAATGTATTTGCTACAGTCAAGTTTTTGTTCCCATCTTACGACCTTGAACTGGAACTGTTACGTTACAAGAGGTACAAATAAATGTTTATGAAAATGTACGGGATGCGTGATATACGCAGAATGATTGCTAATTCCCACGAGGCCTAAAATGAATTTATACATGGGAATTTGTTTCTGTTCCCCTTTTCTCAGCATTCTTGATTATGAAAGCCTTTGCGAATATAGGATTTTTCAACTCCATCCACCAAATTATCTGTTGTTCATGGCGTAAAATAGAAAAGCTAACCTGGTGGTCTACTTCCCATCTCTCTTTTGCTGTCATTTATGGACATAAAAGGGTTATGGCTGGAATAACTAAAGGCTGCTCCTTTGAGGACCATTGATGCTAATTCTCCATAATATCATTAGCTAGAGACATGTTAGATAGATCAGGGGTCCCCAACTTCTTAGCCGTGGCCCTATACCATTCAGAGGTGGGTGGGCTGCAGAAATGGCAGGAGAGTGTGCGGGCGCATGCAACTCCACTTGCAGCTCCATTTGTGTCAGCAGCGGTCACATGTCCCTGCCACTTGTGCAAAGGAGCTGCACATGCAAGCATGCATGCTTCCCTGCTGCTCACACGGAACCTTCCCCTCTTCCCCCCCACCGCCAGTTTGAAAACCAGAAAGGTAGGGGATCATTGAGATAGATAATGCAATTCATCTAAATACTTCCCTGTTCTTCATATCTCCTCTCTCTTTACTGACTTTTGTGCTGTTTTTGCTGTTTCTAATGTTTAATATTTAATTAAACACTAATGACAATCATACCTGAAGTTGATATTAATAAATAAACATCAGTCTATATTTCAGCTATCTGAACTGACTGGTGTCTGTGTTCCTCTGATCTGATGATAGGGATGGACTGGGAGTGAGCTGGATGTAAACTATACTGGAAACAGTAATTTTCTGACACTGAGTGCCCTTGAAAAACCTTAGCTGACATTTGACAGGCATGCACACACAACTATATGGAAGAAAGAGAAAAAAAACAACAAGTAGGAGTTTCAAAAGTTGCATTGTTCTCCATTACTGTTCTTTGTGTTTATATTAGCACAAACTTTCCACCAGACCAACAACACACAAAAAAGCATCATTATGGCCATGCTTATTGAGAGCATTTTGAAGTGAATCTATAATTATATATTTGCTGAGCAGTGTGAACTGTTTAATGGATATTGGTTCTGAGGGCCTGTTTGAGAAAAGCATCTTTTTTTGGATGTGGCAGAAGTAGCTTCTTGGATGAGAAGCAAAATGTATTTAATGAAAAAAACAGAAAGTTCAATTGCCTCTTGAAAAAGCACCTTTGGGACAACACATTATAAGGTTTGGCAATCTCAAGGGCCATATTTTTGACCAGGTGGTAATACAGAAGAGATTTCTTAATGTGATCATTAAATACAAGAAACATTTAACATTTCTAAAACCTGATGCCTAGTTACAGCTGCAATGTTTAACATTCTGTGTGATAGAAGTTGCATGCATCCTGAAACTGTGAGAAACTGAGTGGTTCTGACTAGTTATTTCTCTATATATCCTCAGGCCAAAACATCAGCCTCAGTTCTGCCAAAATAATGAAATTTATATATCTGCATATGGTAGTGGGTGATGGAGGTGGTGTAAGAATTAAGCAGAAACAGAGCTTGACATAAATGTGATACCTTTTAATATCAAGCCAAACCATGAATATCAAGTGAGCCCACTTAAAGAACTGTAAATATTTGCCTGTCCTTTGTCAAATAATCTAAAATTTGTTATTAACTGTACATACTGATCACTAAAATCAACACTAAAATTCTTTGAAAGGAAAAATGAAATCTTTTGATAACTTTGTGCAAGACCAGCACTGCATATGAGCCTTTCCTAATAAGGATGGTCCCAAGAAAGGTAAACTTTAATTCCAAGAAGTTTCAGTAACCATCAAGATGTTTGGGGAAGTTGAATCTTGCATATCTAGAGAATATAGAGTTTGGAGCAGGGTGGTCCATATCAAAGAGTCTCTTTCTAATGAACCAAATCATCTGATGATTTAGTTATCATTAAGGATGCCTGTGTAAGATGTAACACAGAATGCTCAAATAGTTCCAAATACACACTTAGAAGTGAACCCATACACTTCCTTAATAGACCATTGATGTGAGAGACTGATTGAGATTTTGGGGAAGATGCCTTTGAATCCCAGTGCCTTCCTGCACAAGCCTCTACAGCTATCTTGGCAAGATTATGGAAGTGTTTTTGCCACTACCTGTTTCCTAGGGCTTAGTGAGGTTGACTGATCCAAGTCACCAGCTGACTTTGTGTCCCAGGTAGGACTACAACTCATGGTCTCCCAGTTTATAGCCTGGTGTCTAAACCCCTACGCAAAACTGAATCTCACTGAGTTTTAGTATTGCCACAATCATACAATTTCTGTTAAAGTCTGTATAACCACAGTGTGTTGGTTTGATAGCTAGAAAATAGTGATAAAATAGTAAAATAGCGATAACAGTGAACAAGGAAAGTTTATAATTTTTAGAACTCCTCAGTGGCTAAGACACTGAGGTTGTTGATCAGAAAAGTCGGCAGTTTGGCAGTTTGAATCCCTAGCACCGCATAACAGAGTGAGCTCCTGTTATTTGACCCAGTTTCTGCCAACCTAGCAGTGCAAAAGCATGTAAAAATGCAAATAGAAAAATAGGGACAGTATTGTTGGGAAGATAACAGCATTCCGAGTGCCTTTGGCATTTAGCCATGCTGGCCATGGAATTGTCATCAGACAGTTCTTTGGCTTTGGCTTTGAAATGGGATGAGCACCACCCCCTAGAGTCAGGAACAACTAGCACATATGTGCGAGGGGAACCTTTACCTTTACATTAAATCCTGTTATCTTAAATCTCTTCCTATTCCCTTTGCAGAAGGATGATTAACAGGTAACAAAATGAAAAAGCTTTGCTTCATCACTGTAATTTGGACTGATCCAACTGGCAATTGCACCCTGCTTTGTGCAACATGTGCTAGCAGCCTCTCCCAGAGATGTCCAAGTGGTTGGAAGATACCTGCACCAAATCTCATATCTTTCAAAAGACACAGAAAAAACAGAAAGCTTTTTCAGCGTTGGTGCCAAAATGCTGCAGAAGCATGAATTGCATTATCCTTGCATTACCTTTGCTAGGTCTCTGCAGAGTGAATGAATCCATTTTGATCGGACTTTAAAAAATTGTGCTATGAGTTGGCTGAATGGCATCTCTAGATCCTAAGCAAATATCATTTTGAAATATTAATGTTCATCCATGAACACTAGAGACCTGGTTTCTTATGCATTTTGCATGATGGGCATGGCCTATCTCAGGCAACCAACGTGCTGTTGCATATGTGTGTAGCTGGAGGTTGTGGCCCATCGTTTCTGCAGTATGAACAACGAGATGTATGCATAGTGGTTGCTTCAGTGACAGAAGCTGTTTTTCCCCTCTTGGAAGTGATTAGTGATGGTAGACAGAATCAGCCTGGAGGTTACCATATGTTTTTTTTTTTTTGTAAAAAAAGTTTTATTATTCCATCAAACATAATACAGATATCAATTCCTCATACAAAAAAAAA
>JAPKID020002135.1:0-13702 GCA_026931265.2 Tropidonophis doriae | reverse complement strand
GAGGATCACGCAGCTCAGCTCTCAGCCCTGAGGGCTGAAAGTTCCAGACAACAAAGAAGGACCCCCTACTCTTACCATCAATTGCTCCTTTTCTTTTGTGCAGGCGCAGCAACACCTTGCAACTGGGAGCCATCGACGCCAACAGGCTTACATCACTCCAACAATTGCTCAGGCACCGTATTCCTTCCCACACAACAGTCCCAGCCATGGCACAGTCCATCCTCACTTGGCTGCAGCTGCCGCCGCCCATCTGCCCACTCAACCTCATCTATACACATACACAGCCCCTGCGGCTCTGGGTTCCACAGGCACCGTGGCTCACTTAGTGGCTTCCCAAGGCTCAGCCCGACACACCGTACAGCACACTACTTATCCAGCCAGCATCGTCCACCAAGTTCCAGTCAGCATGGGCCCCCGTGTCCTTCCATCACCCACAATCCACCCAAGTCAGTATCAAGCTCAGTTTGCCCATCAAACCTATATCAGTGCATCTCCAGCCTCCGTCTACACTGGATATCCCTTAAGTCCTACGAAGATCAACCAGTACCCATACATCTAAACACTGGAATGACGAAAACGAAAAGACATTTCAGCGCACATGGAGAGGAACACGGCTGCTTTTATATTGAAGAATGTCACAGGCAAATGAACAATGCAAATGGGAGACTGCGACAAAACTTGAACGAAGGAGACTTTAAGGAAGAAAGCAGACAAAAGAAGACGAGACACGTCCTACACTTTTATTTAAAAAAAGAAAGAAAAGAAAGAAAAAAAGCTAAAAAGAACGAAAAATAAAAATACAAAAAAATAAAATAAAATTCTGCACCAAACCACATAGTGGGAGAAGCAGAAGGACCACTGTTGTCTGGTCCTGTTTTGGATAACTTCACCAAGAGACTTTTACAGATTATTTTCATCTGATTACAGGAGACTCCATTTAGGAATTTGTTGTTCAAATCTTCTAATACAAAGTTTCATAGGTGTTTGGGTATATTTTTTTTAATTAAACAAAGAAGCATACAAATTAGGGATTTATCCAGAATTTCAAAAGGGTTATGACTTTGTCTTTGCACTGGTTGCTGTAACCCAAAATAAAAAAAAAAACACAACAAAAAGTGTGATGTGTTTTCTGTTGGTAATGGAATGAGCAAAAGCCGAGAGCTGTTTTGGATTATTTCAGCTCTCCCAATAAGTCTAGAAGCATTAGAAAGTTGGGAGGATAGAAAAAACACTGAGCAGAAAACACTATCTGATGAAATCAAAGGTGGAGCTGAATATTTGTTCTTACTCTGAGCATCCTGGATAAATCCCTTTTCTTAAAGGAAAAGTCTTTAATAATGTATGATAGAATCTCAACTTCCTTACTTGAAAATACTTTTTTTCCCTTTATTTCTCGATAACCCTTCATCATTTTCAGTCCAATCCTAACATTTGCCTGCTCTGGCTAATAGCTGCTTTGGTCACCCCTTCACAAAGCACAACAGTGTGTTCTGTTGCTGTTGGAACATAACAGCAGTACTGGCAGCAGGTACCACAATCCCAAATGTTTAGGATTGGGTTACTAGTGTAGGAGTAGACGTTCTAGCTGCCCCTCGGTAGAATGTAGCACTATACATCCATACAGCCGTTTTCTACTTTGTGTTAAGCTCCAGTGATACCAACAGACTATTCCTCAATGTTATTGCACAAAAAAAGGTGATATATAACATAGGCATGTAACAAATGTGATTGTCCAGGTATATCTGTGTCTGCGTGTGTGAGTGTGTGCGCATGTGCGCGCTGATGCTGCCTTTTCTCGTGGTGTGGTCCTCAGCACAGCCATTTTACACTGTCACAGTCTTAGTTTTAAATCATTCCCTTGTAGTGCCTTACCAAACGACAGTTGCAGTTTTGAGGGTTTACTTCCACTGGTACGCCTAGAAACGGACTGAGGCTCATTCAGATGTAAACTCAGCTCCTTTTTTCTCCTCCTCTTCCTCCTCCTCTTCCTTATGTTTGATTGCTTTTCTTTTTTTCTCCTTCTAGACTTTCAAAAACAAAAATTTAATGCCTTTCTTGGGTAAGTTGCAAGGGCCAAAGGAAGGCTGCTGGGAGTTTGCTGGAATAGAACAATCAGTTGACCTAAGAAAGGGTGTTTCTTTTTCCTCGGGGTGGGATGTGGTGGATTTGAGATGTCTGGATGAGTTCTTAGCCCCTAAAGCAGCTTTCCAAGGAATTCCATTTTATCAATTGTGTTGTTAATTGAATTTCCTTCCAGGATGCACAATTCTCCATGACGTTTTGCAGGTTCATATATTTATTAAAGTATGAATAGAAAAAGGGGTGGGGGAAGGCCTGCTTTGGATTAGTAATACGTAGTACCTCATATTCAATTTCTATGTCTAAACTGGGGTGTGTAAAGGGGGAGTGGGGGAAGGGCAATGGCTTGGAACGAACTTTATATATTTTCACTTGACTGGTTTCAGAAATCTGAGGAGAGGTATTCTTTCTAGAACATCAGGCTCAGACTGGTGCCAAAAGCTGGTTTGGTTTGGCTTTCTTATGTTCTTGAGAACGAGTTGTGCTGGAGCTTCATGTTGTGGACTTGGAATGGACTCTACTACGCTTGTAGCAGGTCTGACTCTAGTTCCTTAGGATACAGTCTGAACATGTCTAAGCAACACGTTCTGCATTTAGGAGCTAGCTTGAAGATGCCACCATAACTGTTCATGGTTTTGATCAGCTTTCTCCAATTGATGTTCCCTAACCAGATGTACATAAAACCCACAATATCCTATAGGCTGTGCTAATTTGGAATTCTCCGAAGATAACTAGAACTAGATAGGGAAGGATGTTTTTTTTTTAAATCAGGTGCTTTCTTCGCTTTGTCCTGTTTGTTCTTACTGTGCTTTTCTTTTTCTTAAAAGTAATAATCATCATAACAATGTTAACAATAGCTCATCAGACCCGGTATCTTCCACAATACATTATTTGTATTCCCCCCCTTTGGCATATTCTTTATCAGAAGGATTCCAAAGAGAAGTGTTTGTACAATAAAATAACAATGGAAAAATTAGTAGATATTTTATGGTGACATCACTAGATTTTTCTGTTGTGTAAGTCTTTACTGTTCCCTCCCCTGTGATGTTTTACTTGTATTAGTGGTTTGAAGTTGATTGTGAAAAGGGCTGTCTGTCTGTCTTTATAAACGGTCATTATGGCTTCTAAGCCAAGGCTACCAGATCTGGGACTACAAAAATTTGAAGATTATCTGGGGGGGAAAATGGAGATATCCTTTATCTCTTTGCTGTCCTCTAGTGATAATCATGACTTTTTGCAACCCAGATCTGGTAGTCCCCAGGTAGCAGAGACACCTGTTGGGGATGGCGAAGGGAGAAATGTCAAGGAATCAGTACAACAGCTGTAAAAATATTCTCAAAGCCCCTCCTTTTTTTTAACCATTTGTGGTGATGCATGTAAAGACTCAGCTTTGATTAGGGGGTTGCCATCTTGGTTTCTTGTTTTGTTTTTTAATTTCTGTGGACACCCCTGCTAATAAGTGTCCCAATTCTTCTGGCTTCAGAAAAGAAGTGCTTAGGCAATAGGATAAGATGTTGGGTTAAGGCAAGTCAGTTAATTGAGAGATGAGGGAGGGATCTTAGAGGTGGTAAAGATAAAAAGCTCGCTCATGAGGGGAGTTGAGAAGAAAGACAAGCATAGTTGTCATACCTGGAGGTGGGCACACTTGCTTCACCAGCAGGAAGGAACCCCAAATATTAAGGTGGACACTATTATTTTTCTGAAGTAATCACTGGAAGCAAAACTGGCTTCTTTTCAGCTATTTAGAAACTGAACTCCATTTTATTTTTAATTTTTAGTATCTCTCTGCTCCAAAGTGTAGTAGTGTCAGCGGTGGGATTCAATCGGTGTGACAACCGGTTCACTGAGCTGAAAACAGCTCAAAAACTTACCTTCTACTGAAGCCCAGTGAGTAAAACAGCTAAGGCGTAGCAATCTGCTCTGCCGCGCCTATCAGCTGGGGTTCAAACAAAGGAAATATAGGTCAGTATAGCGCAGGGGAGGGCAAGTGGGCTCACCTGATCATCAGAGTGAACGGTTTGCTCTCCGCTGATTGTCGGAGCTATCGGTTCGCCTGAACCGGTTGAATCCCACCCCTGAGTAGTGTAAAGGCATCTGCCTTTTTGAAGTGAATATCTTTTGCTTCCCCAATGAAGAAATTCCTGACCAGCAGCTGAGTCTTAGTAGAATAGTGTATATTCCTCTCTTTCTGTCCAGGTTCAAGCACCAACTGCTTATATCTTTGAGACGAAAGATCCTACCATTCAATCCTTATTGTTGTATTACTAATTTTAATGTTATAATTATATTTTAATTTTTGTTTTAATTGCACTTGCATTTCTGTGTACTCTTGTTGCTAATGCTCTCTTAATAAGGTATTGGTTAAGTATACCTTATTAAGTATGTTTTTTTTGTGTGTTACTAGCATAAGCATCTTTACCCTGATGTAGGTTTTGGAAGGAAGGAAAGGGAGACAGAAGGATACCCTGAGAAACTTGGAAGGAGCAAAATATTAAAGCTTCTCAATATATGAATAAGCTATGGTGAGTCCTGGGCTTATAGATTAATCTATGTGCCTCCAGTTCCTACCTCAGCAAGAGAAAGTTTAAAAAGTAGTCCATCTCTGTTTTAAGTAATTACAGTTCCATGAATCTGAATTCATAGTTGGAATCTAATTTGTTTCTTATTAACATAGTTTAAAGATATTAACTAGGGATTAAATGCATCACAGTTCTCCATTATGTCCAAAGTACAGTTCCTTAAGATTGGATATTGTAGGGAACTCTGATTATTTTAACAATATTGTAGAACAAAAACGTTTCTAGTCTCTTGTGTGTAAAAGATTAGATGGAAATAAGCCCACATTTGCTTAAGCTTATTTGCATAGCAGGAAAACGTGGCTACATGCCATATTGTAGTTTTTATACAATGGCATACCTTTGCAGTTTCTGGATACTTTCTTATTATATTTTTTTACTTTTCCAGAAGTCTGCCTTTTAAGGCATAAGCCAAACAATTGCTGGCTTAAAATGGATTTAAGAAGAATGGTAAAATCATGGAAACCTAATACTAATTTTGCACTGTAGGACTTGATGGATGAGTTCATATAACTCCTAAAACAAAATCCCAATATAATTTAGCATATTCTGGAGTCCTGTTCACTGTGTTTGTTAAGAATGGATTGTGTACAAACTAGTTGTACGTTGTAAAAAACCAATCAATTAGTGCTCCTACAAACCATGATTCGGTGAGGGAACCCAAACACTATTTGATGAATCCCTTTGATACAGAAATATTACAGAGTTAAAGTCGTCACAATCTTATAATGAACTCAAGATACAAATACTTGTAGTTAGGTTTCCCACCTTGGAAGTGCAATAGATGTGGATTTTTATCAACAAAAAGAAATGAAATTCAGGAAGCCAGCTAAAGAAAATCCTAGTAACTAATGTTGGCTACTCAAATTTGAAGGACCCAGAGATTTAGTCTAAGCTATGGTTCATTCTCTCTTGTAGCAGGGCTCAAACTTGTTTCCATTTTCTCCTCAAACTGCTTTTTATTCATAGTTATTTTAAAAGTCATCTTGCAGAGAGATAGGTAGAAAACAAATTTAATAAATAAAATAATAATACATCACAAATGTGCAAATGACTTAGGATGAAGAACTCTTCTGGTTCCTTAATGTGATTTTATGTATTAAATTAAAAGTCTTCCTTTTCTTTATTTGTAAACTCTCATTATTTATAAAATATCTTCTAGTCTACAATATTTGAGCATAGATTGATAAATAAATGATTAGCTGTTTAACTTCTGGCAGCAAAGCTTTGAAGAGATGGTTTTAATGTCTGGCAAAGTTTCATTTAAATATTTTAGTTGTTTTTTTAAAATCCACGCAAAGAAGTTCCAATTCTCCCCCTCCCCCCCCCATATATAATTATTCTTATAAAGGAACATGGCAAAATAAGGGGGGGGGCACACAAATAGGGCTAGAAAAAGAAAACTCTTGGACAATTTGAGGGTAGATTAGTTAAGAGGGACAAGTGAAATAAAAAGTTAATAAAATAAACACACAGGGAGAACTTTATTTTAGTCTTCTGCAACCCTGTTGCCTTCATGTTGAATTGGGATTGCAATATAAAGATTTCTCCTTCATTAGGATAAAAATAATACAATTTCTTGCATAGATTGCAGTTTTAAAGCAATTGAAGATTCCAGAGTGTAAAAGCAGAACCATTTTTTAATAGATGAAGAAGATGAAATTCCATTTTTTCAGTCTAGGAAATATAAATTTAATAAAGCACTACAATGTTTTAAGGTAGAAAAGAATGAAAGCTTATATTTACTTAATATGAGGCTGCAATGTCAATTGCAGGCCTACCTAGTCCAGTGTTGATCTAGCCAATAGTCCAGATTCTAATTCATGGGAATTCAAGGAAGCCTGGCATAGCATGTGACTGGCATTGTACAGGTCAAGCACAAGCTTGTGTGATCTGTGTCTGATTGCACCAATTACAATTTTCAAGGGGACTACATAACCTTTTGTCTTCCCCCCACCCTGAATCAATGAATGAAGCTAGTTAAATAGTGAAATAAGAAATAAGTGATAACATCAAATTATCTGGATAGCCACAAAGAAATTTAAAGTTGCAGTTTAATAAACCTTGATGTCAGAGCTTGATAATTGAAGTGAAGGTCACTTTCTCTCCAGTAAATATGCCAGAACCGCATAATGCAAAATGGTTGCAGCATCTCAAAGAAAAAATGGGTTATAGCAGCCTTTAAAATGTTAGCATAGGGAAACACTAGAGCAGTGAATTTGACCACTTTTAAGATGTGTGGACTTCAACCCTCTTAAAATTGCCAAGTTTGAAAAAACTATGTGCCAATCTTTCAACAGTGACAGAGGGGATGGAGATTACCAGATACAAGAGTATATTCTCTTACATTTTAAAGGGGTGTGTGTGTGTATGTGTGCATGGTCTGTTTTCCGATACTGTTAATATTACATCTGAGTGCTGGTATGTAATCTAGTCACCTAGATTTTATCAAAAATATATCATCAATTCATAAGAAATAGGTTCAGTTTCATAAATCTGGCACTGCACCACATTTAAAACATTTCAAACCCAATATATTTTTTAATAATTGTCCCAGATACTAGCTTAATAAAAGAGTATTACTTTTGCCCATTATTTTTCCTTCACAGTCAAACATAGCCATACCTCAAAATCTGGCTTCGTGGGTGAAATGGTTTAGTAATGTGAAGGGAAATAAAAAAAACTCATGCCTCTCTTCAGTCAAATGAAATTTCATACAAGACCAGTGTTACAAAAAGTAAATTGTGCTTTTGCTTGCTAAAGAGTTCATTCAAAATTGGGGGGGCCAATGGCATAATATAAAAGGATATATATATATATATTTTCCTTATGCCTCATTTTGGTTTTCATCATATACATACATACATACATACATACATACATACATACATACATACATACATACATATCTTTGTAGAATGCGGTCATATTACTTGCTGTTCTAAATTTTAGTCATGATTTGAAGGAAAAAAACCCTCTGCATATTGTATTATGAATAACGTTTTATTATATGTGACAGCAGTACGAATTTATTAAACTGTCCATCTAGAATACATTTATGCACATTCCTTTTGTTTCCATAAAATGCCACTTCTGTGTTTTAGTATTAATCAACGTCCAGGTTGGATACAGTATGGAAAGTAAGACTAAATGCAGAAAATCAGTAAGAAAAGCAAATGTGAAGTATCAGTACTGAGGATTATATCCTGTGTCCTTCAGTAAGACTGTTCCCTAAGGAGAGATCATTTCCATTCATGCCAATTTAAGGGACATTGTAACCTATTTTGCTCCATACTTCTGTGTCAAACTTGTGTACACTTGCCATTATGCAAGTCTCCATCTTTTCTGCAGATAAAATATTGCAGCATTCCATGAGGTTGTTGTGTCTCCCAGGTCTCTTGATTTTGTTTGGTTTCTACTTAGGCAGAAACAAATTGTCTTGAGCCACCTGTGCAGTTCCTAATCTGTGTTTTTCCTAAGTGTGTGGAGATCTTTATTGTACAATTTTTTAAACAGCTGTGCATCATAGTCATCTGAGAAGTTGTGATTTAAGGAACTGATGCAGATCTGCTGTAATCATGAATGAATGAATGAATGAATGGATGGATGGATGGATGGATGGATGGATGGATGGATGGATGAATGAATGAATGAATGGAACCAGCCTTCTGACTATTCCACTGGGTCTCTGCTTTGAGTAGCTAGATTTGTGTTGTGTTTTTTCTTTTAAGTCATTGTAAGAATTTATTTGTTCTCAACACTTGGCTATAATAATTGAGCATACGTTTAGATTATTCACATCCAAATGGTCAGGTGTCTGTGATGTTGACAAGAATATTCAAGCTGGACAAGTGAAAGGATGGTAACCAGTGAATGTAAAAAAGAAAAAGAAACCTCTTATAGCAGAAGGAAACATATGTAGCAAGTATGTTAAGTAGGCAATTAGAAATTATCAGGAATCTCTGATTCTTTTCTAACTACAGCAAATAAAAGCAAACCTTCTTTTGTTATGTACGGGTTAGTCACATCCTTCTACTCTTAGCATTGCTGCTATATTAGACTTTATATGTGCATATTAAAGAAAAAAGCTGTACATTAATCTTTTGTTTATTATAGTGAAATCAAGAAAGGCAATACATTTTCCCCCAAATATGATACTTTTACTGCACTGATAAATATTGTGATCCGTAATCCTAACTTGTTGGAAAAGCTGCTTGTGTGTGTGTGTGTGTGTGTGTGTGTGTGTGTGTACACATACGTGAGCTAAGGGAATCTCTTCCTTGCTCTTCCCTGAAAGAAATAGGGTAATGTAGCAGAAAAAAATCAAAATGCTTATCTTACCATCCAAGCAAAGCAAAGGAGTAATTGAGGTGCTGAGATTCTACCATTAACAACAGGGGCCTGTCTTTTTTAAATCAGTAAATTATGGCTATATTTGAGACACATTGGCCTGGAATTTCTGTCAGAAGATGTATTCATTTGCCACACCTGTTTTAATTCTGACTCATTTGCTAGTTTTTGTATATTTTTAATGTTCTCTTGTTTGCTATGGTTCTGGAATATCTATGCTCTGTGACTCCACCAACAGCAATTCTCTGTCCAGATTTCTGGTCTCTGAGGTAATTTAAATGGGGATTCTAAAATCTAGGCAAGACATTTGTTTTATGTATAAAGAAGGATTAATTTACTTAACTTACAAAAACTGTGACCTAGTGGCAATAATTACCTCAAATGTGGGCATTTATCTGGGTTTTAGCCTTTTTTCTGAAAATATGTAGCCAGCCTGAAATTTGGATTAAAAAAGATATTTATCTGTATGGGCAGAATATGATAAATGCCTGCCCTGGTCATTCTGAGTAACCTTTAAAAGTAAAATGGCAAAATCTAGGATCAAGTTGGTGTTTTATGTATTTTAATTAATTGTGACATTAAAATGCACATATTGTGTTCATAGCTACTGTAAAGAGCTTCGGCTTTTGAAGATATTTAACAAATCGCCTTTTAAACCAATATGAACTAAATAACAATCTGTATTTCTGGCTACATTTTATAGTTATAGTATTTTATAGTTTACATTTAAACTGGTACTTTCTCACTAAATGTTCTGTTTTTAATAATATCTTCAGAATCTTAACACTGTTGTCCTCTCCTGTTTTTAATTTTTCCTTTTAGAAACAGAAGTAGCAATGTGTCTTTAATATGTACATTCTATTCTGAGATATAACATAGTAGCAGAAAGTCAGATCAAGTGAAATAATTCCAAAGTTTAATTTAAAAAATAAATCACTCCATCAATGTTAAAAATGTAGTCTACAAGATGAACCTTTTTTTATTTTTGAATTAAAAGTAAAATAAACTTTTGGGGATGAATCAGGAAGCATAGTAATTCCCAGGCATTTCATATGCAATCTGAACTGCATTTAGAAAGTAGTAAACCCCATAAACAGAGTTGGATTTATTTCTAGATAAACCTGTGCATGGTTAAACTCTCAAATTTTTAAATTTGGACAAAAATATATGTATATTGTGAAGAAGGGATATGCAAAGCAAGAGACACATTTTACTGCTTAGAGACTCTGGGCTAGTTCACAACGGTATGTTTTGTTTTGTGTTTATGAGTTTTATAATCATGTGAAGCAAAATTGTTCACTTAGAATGATCTTGTGAAAATGGCAATCTTGGATCACAGGTGCATTATGTTTGGCTTTTACTGAAAATCTTGGAAGCACAGCATCATTTACATCCCAGCAAGAAGTCTGTTATACATGGAAAATTTTCAGTGTAGAATAGTCACTTAAATATCCCAGTCATGTACCTGTTCACAGCAAGGAAAATGTACTGTGATGAAATTCTCAAATGTGAACTATGGATTTCTGAGACAAGCCCTTGGGCTGCTTTAAGAAGCAGTAAAACGCAGTGCTTAATTTTGACGCCACCCATTGATCTCTCCTAAATAAATCAAATTTACTTGCCACTCTAGTTTCCCTTTGTATCTTAAACTTAATATGAAGAATTGGACCAGATCTTTATACATTTAGTTTCCAGTTGTCCAATGACACCCTATAAAATGCTGTTTTGTAGTGAATTATATATTTGGATGTATACAGTCTGTTGCTTTTTTCTTCTTTTTTTCTCCTTTAGTTCTGCTTATGGCAGAGGAATGAATATAAATGTACGTCTTCTGCAGGTCAGGAGGTATTTACAGAAGTAAATATGCAGGAACTAGCTTGCAAATGATTCTGTCTGAACAGCGAAGCTGTGAAGTTTAACTTCTTGTGAAGTTAACAATCCTAGCAAAGTTCCTTGTATTCTTCATGCAGCAGATTAATAAATCATGGTGGGAAGGAGAGAAATCCATTGTTTTTAGGCCTGACCAAAAAATCACTATTTCCAATGGCAGACCTCAGTCTCATTTCAATAAATTCATTTAAAGCCATGGTATCTATACTCTAGCTCAACTTACCAAAGCAAATCTTGGCATACGTTTGTGCCACCATTTTAGAAAACCAAAATGGGAGGCCATTTATGAGTATTGGCCTTAAGACAATGGAAGCATTTGGCCTCTATGGTTCTTGGGCCCATCTACTAACAAACAACTCCTCTTAGCTACCAGTCACTTTTTTCTGTCAATTTGGGGGGCGGGGGGGATGGCATTTCTTATCCCAAAATTATATACAGACAAAAAGGTGCAGATTCCAAATCCTGTACCAAAAACTCTCCCCCATTTCCTAAAAGCAAATAAATAGCTTTATTAAAATAGGAGGAAAAAAGGAGACTTCGTTCCATATTATTATAGTTCTAGGAAAGCAAAATAGGGAAGTTATTTGTAGATTTTTGGGTTCTTCTAATATAATTGAGAGGGGTTTTATTAATAGTAATTTGTTGCCCAGAAGCCAAGTATCTCCAAGAAAAAATTCTACACAAGAAGAGAGAGGGCATAAATTTTGAAACGATTTACATACACAAGAAATATACACCTCCCAACTTCTACCTGTTTGATATGTTGAAGATTTCTTTTTACGTACAATACTATCTCATCTTCAAAATTCCAGAAAAGCCCTGATTTCTAATTGTATGGTTCTGTATTGAGTGTCAATCTATGTTAAAACTTAGTGAAACTTATTGTGTGCAACAGTATTTTCTTGTGTATTGCATTTTTTTTCTTTTAATTTTCTGTGAATTGTCCTTTTTTTTCCTCTTGCTTTTTCTTCTCTTTTTTCTCCCTTTTGTTACTATTTTCCCCTTTCTGGTAATGTCTTTGAGGGGAAAAAAAAAACAGAAGAAACTGACGTGTCGTAGAATTATATGTAACCTATTCCTTAGTCTCATATTATAGGTATGTTATAAGAATGGATATTTTACTTGGCTTTAGAATATTTTACAAAAAAACTAATTCTTAACCAATCAAGTTCTTGCTACTAAAAAAAACTTGTGTTTCTCATCATGACATTGTGTGCTTCTAATTAATAATCATTTTCGTTGTAGAAAAATGGAGTGAATTTATATTAGACTTGAAAACTAATAATAGCATTGTAAATTTATGAAATGATTTTAACAGAAAAAGCATTATAGAAAATATAGTTATTTTAATTGTAATATTACTAACTGTAGGGTGGAGAAAGGGGTCCCGTTGTGATGAACTATGTTATAGCTTGTTATTCACAGTTTCTTTTTGATCATTTTTTCGGTCTCTGAGGTGAAACGAGTTATTAATCAGAATTTGTAAACTCACATATGCATATTGTATATGTGTAGAAATGTAATCACACTTTGTCTTGGAATTACATTAAACTGTTTTTAGTCACTGTATTGCTTGCTTGTCTTTTAACTGGCATGGATGTGATATAAACCATTGGTTTGGTTTGCTTTAACTTTGAGGAATTGGATCTGATGTGTTTTTTCAACTTAAAAAATAAATAAAAGGCAACACCTATAAAGGCCATTACTTGTAATTCATGTGTAGAATCAAAAAATATAATTTACTATTTTACTGAATATCTTACCCACCCATTTATTGGTATTCTAAATTTTTATATTTTATTTCTCTTGTTCTCCTTTCTATTCAGGATGAAGCCCTGAGGAAATTATTCTTTTAAAAATGTCTAGTTTCTTCTTCAAATTCAGTATTTGTTGATGCAGACTTGGTTCATACTGTACATTATACTAAGTCAAATATGGTGGTTTATTTGTCTGTAACAGTGAAGTATATGGACACAATAGCTGTGGTTTATTTAAAGCCAAGATATTCTGCAGCTCAGTGTTGGAACAGAGTAACTCAAGTATAATCCTGGTCATTCTTTCTCAGTGTGGTCCCCTGAATTCTTCAGGTCCTCTATCTGGATGGCCGAAGTTCTGTTGTTTTAGGATTACAGAAATTAGCATTGTTTTAAATTGATTGAATTGAAAAAGGCCATATCATCTCCAAAATTTCAATCTTCATTAGCTTCAATATTTAAATTATATTATAATCACACATGGTAATGGTGGAAAGTGACTCAAATAGAATGGCTGCTATGGTTATATGCATCTTCCAAAGTTAGACCCAGTAGGTCACCTAATATCAGTCACCACCACAGGAGAAAAATAGTGCTTTTTGCATCCAATTTGTGGAAGTAAACCAAGGGGAAATCACACAATTTTGCCTCCCATCCTGCTCAATATTGGACCAATCATTAAACATTCAATTTACTCATATGCTTGCATTACTTTTCTTGTGCTACTTAGCAACTCATAGTCACACATAATGGTTCATCATTTAAGCCTATTTGTTTACTGAACAATTTCCCTAACTCAATAAACATAATTTTTCTTATATTTTTCTCATTCACTTGCTGAAGGGCAAAAATGTGTTTTGTAGATCTCCTGCCCAGTATAAACACACATGACATTTTCCAGATTTTGGTACATATCTCCTCCTGCGACCTGAAGCTTTTGTCTTGTCTTGTCTTTCTTTGTATAGGGAACAATACACCTACCGTATTTTCCGGCGTATAAGACGACCGGGCGTATAAGACGACCCCCTAATTTTACAGTTTAAAAAACAGGTT